>JAPXFY010003026.1:0-2500 GCA_030674185.1 Monoplex corrugatus
ACATGTCGTACTTCAAGCATCGAACCTGGGACGTAACGAACCTGGGACGTATCGAAACCTGGGACGTATCGAACCTGGGACGTATCGAACCTGGGACGTATCGAAACCTGGGACGTAACGAACTTGGGACGTATCGAACCCTGGGACGTATCGAACCTGGGACGTATCGAGACGTCTCCCTGATTATACGTACTTTTGGGTCTCTTTGACCTTGACCTTCGTGCCATGACTTCCAGATTGATGTATTTGGGCTTTTCAACGATCTGCAGTTTTGATTCAAATTTGGTAAAAAAAAATCTACCGAGAAAGAGCAGACGATTTCTTTCAATCGTATTTCTGCCCACTGATAGACACGCACAGAGACACACGCACACGTACATGCATGCACACGCACGCGCGCACAAACACACACATACACATATACACACACACACATATATATACACACACACATACACGCACATCTACACACACACACACACACATACATATATATATGTATATATATAAAATATATATTATATATATATACCATACACAAACGCACACATACACGCATACACACGCATGCACGACGAACACGCACACAACACACACATACACACATACACACACCACACACACACACACAACACCACACACACACACACACACACACACACACCACACACACACCCAACCAAAATCACACCACTAAGAATCAGTGACGAACAATCGACATACAATCAGTTCTAATACCCAACATCATTACACACACACACACACACACAACCCGACATACAATCAGTCTTAACACCCAACATCATTCTGTGAACCAACATCATCACACACACACACGATGGACCAAAAGACAGACAAATATTTACCACGCGGACTGGAATTAAACTGGAAACCTCAGACTTTTCCAGTGGAACACTCTGTCAACTGGAAGCGGGACGGCAAAATGAGTAGGGGACAACAGTTTTATGAAAAGGATGAGAAATTTGAAAGCCGCTTTTCATGGTGACAGGTCCCCAAAGTGTGAGGCCCTCAAGACACGTTCTCTCCCTTGTGACTACATGGCTTAGCTCCCTTGGAGAGCATGGCCAACAGCTGTCGGACTTTCGGGGACAACTTGATGGAAGTTTGTGAAGTTTATGGAAGTTTGTGGAAGACAAATAGACGGAATCTTTTCTGTGACTTGTGATCTGTGTTCAGTGAGGGAGAACGAGTGTGGGGGGGTGGGGGGTTAAGAGGTTGAGTAGTGGTGGTGGTGATGGTGGTGGTGGTGATGTTGATGGTGGTGTTGATGGTGGTGCTGATGGTGGTGCTGATGGTGGTGCTGGTGTTGGTGGTGTTGATGGTGGTGTTGATGGTGTTGGTGTTGGTGGTGTTTGATGGTGGTGGTGTTGATGGTGGCGTTGATGTTGATGTTGATTGTGGGGATGGTAGTGGTTTTGATGGTGGTGTTGATGGTGGTGTTAATGGTGGTGTTGGTGGTGGTGTTAATGGTGTTGGTGTTGGTGGTGTTGATGATGATGGTGTTGTTGTTGGTGGCGTTTTTGATGGTGGTGTTGTTGTTGGTGTTGGTGTTGGTGTTGATTGTGGTGTTGATGGTGTTGTTGATGGTGGTGGTGGTTGTTTGTTGTGTTAATGGTGTTGAGGGTGGTGGTGGTGGTGGAGGTGGTGATGTGGTGGTGGTGGTTGTGATGAGGTGGTGGTGGTGGGGTGGTGGGTGGAGAGTGTCTATGGGGTGGGGAAAGGGTGGTCAGTCTTCAAGTCAGGCCACAGACGGTAACATTTTGATCTCTGTGTCTGCCAGAAGTAAAACTCCCGTCTTTTTAAATGAAATATTACAGAAGTTTCTGTCAAAACTTCCAGTCTGGGGAAAAGTTAAAAACAAGATGGTCCAGCCATTTGAACAATCTCTATTCTTCAAGTTCTTGTTTCCATCAGAAAACTCACATGTCGTACTTCAAGCATCGAACCTGGGACGTATCGAACCTGGGACGTATCGAACCTGGGACGTATCGAACTTGGGACGTATGGAACCTGGAACGTATCAAGACGTCTCCCTGATTATACGTACTTTTTGGGTCTGTGACCTTGACCTTCGTGCCATGACTTCCCGATTGATGTATTTGTGGTTTTCAACGAATCTGTAGTTTGGATTCAAATTTGGTAAAAACTCTACCCAGAAAGAGCAGGGCGATTTCTTTCTATCGTATTTCTGTCACTGACAGACACGCACAGAGACGCACGCACACGTACACGCAGCACACGCACGCGCGCACAAACACACACATACACGTACACACACACATTACACACAACATACAAAACATAACACACTACAATGTACACACACATATACACACAAACGCACACGTGCACCCATTACACATGCATGCACGGACGAACACGCAACACAAACAAACACACAAAACATACACACACACACACACACAAACACACACACACACACACACACATACACACACACAAATACACACACAAACAC
>JAPXFY010003026.1:7500-10000 GCA_030674185.1 Monoplex corrugatus
GTCGTCTGACTTTGGGGGGCAACTTGATGGAAGTTTGTGGAAGTTTGTGGAAGACAAATAGACGGAATCTTTTCTGTGACTTGTGATCTGTGTTCAGTGAGGGAGACGAGTGTGGGGGTAAGAGATTGAGTATAGTGGTGGTGTTGATGGTGGTGTTGATGGTGGTGTTGGTGTTGTTGTTGATGGTGGTGTTGGTGTGTGTGTTGATGGTGGTGTTGATGGCGTGTGTTGATGGTGGTGTTGATGGTGGTGTTGATGGTGTGGTGTTGTTGATAGTGGTGTTGATGGTAGTGTTGATGGTGGTGTTGATGGTGTTGATGGTGGTGGTGGTGTTGATGGTGTGGTGTTGTTGATGGTGTTAGTGTTGGGTAGTGTTGAAGTGGTGTTGATTGTGGTGTGTGATGGTGGTATTGATGGTGGTGTTGATGGTGATGATGGTGGTGTTGATGTTGATGGTGGTGTTGATGTGATTGTGGTGTTGGTGTTGATAGTGGTGTTGATGGTGATTGTGGTTGTGGTGTTGATGGTGATAATGTTGGTGGTGTTGATGGTGGTGTGATGATGGTGGTGGTGGTGTTGATGGCGGTGTTGATGGCGGTGTTGATGGTGGTGTTGTTGTTGATGGTGTTGGGGTGGTGTTGGTGTTGTTGTTGTTGTTGTTGTTGTTGTTGTTGATGGTGGTGTTGATGGTGTTGTTGTTGTTGATGGTGGTGTTGATGGTGGTGCTGATGGTGGTGTTGATGGTGTTGGTGTTGGTGTTGATGATGATGGTGTTTATGTTGATGGTGGTGTTGATGGTATTGATGGTGGTGTTGTATTGATGGTGGTGTTGATGGTGATGGTGTTGATGTTGATGGTGGTGTTGATTGTGGTGTTGATGGTGGTGGTGGGGGCGGGTGCAGTGTATACACAGCATATGTGTAGTGATGGGGAGTGTAGTGTACTCAAGGTGAGAGGATAAGTACAGTGGTGGTGGTGGTGGTAAATGTGGTGGTGATGGTGGTGGTAGTTGTGGTGGTGATGGTGGTGGTGATGGAGGTGGTGGTGATGGAGGTGGTGGTTGTGGTGGTGGTGATGGTGGTGGTGGTGATGGTAGTGGTGGTGGTGGTGGTGGTGGTGGTGATGGTAGTGATGGTGATGGTAGTGGTGGTGGTGGTGATGGTGATGGTAGTGATGGTGATGGTAGTGGTGGTGGTGGTGGTGGTGGTGGTGGTGGTGGAGAGTGTCTATGGGGGGTGGAGGTTGGTCAGTCTTCAAGTCAGGCCACAGACGGTATCATTTTGATCTCTGTGTCTGCCAGAAGTAAAACTCCCGTCTTTTTAAATGAAATATTACAAGAAGTTTCTGTCAAACTTCCAGCTTTGGGGAAAAGTTAAAAACAAGATGGTCGAGCCATTTGAACAATCTTTATTCTTCAAGTTCTTGTTTCCATCAGAAAACTCACATGTCGTACTTCAAGCATCGAACCTGGGACGTATCGAACCTGGGACGTATCGAACCTGGGACGTATCGAACCTGGGACGTATCGAACTTGGGACGTATCGAACCTGGGACGTATCGAACTTGGGACGTATGGAACCTGGAACGTATCGAGACGTCTCCCTGATTATACGTACTTTTTAGGTCTCTGTGACCTTGACCTTCGTGCCATGACTTCCAGACTGATGTATTTGTGGCTTTTCAACGATCTGTAGTTTTGATTCAAATTTGGTAAAAAAAAATCTACCCAGAAAGAGCAGACGATTTCTTTCTATCGTATTTCTGTCACTGACAGACACGCACAGAGACACACGCACACGTACACGCATGCACACGCACGCGCGCACAAACACACACATACACGTACACACACACATATACATGTACACACACACATACACACACACATATATATACACACAAACGCACACGTGCACCCATACACATGCATGCACGGAAGAACACGCACACACGCACACGCACACACACTCACGCAAACAAACAAACAAACAACACACACACACACACACACACACACACACACACACACACACACACACAAACACACACACACACACAAGCACACACGTCTAAAAGCACACACTCACGCAAACAAACAAACACACACACAAACACACACACACACACACACACACACACTCACAGACACAGACAGACACTCACACACACACACACAGACACACACAGACACAGACACAGACACACACTCACACACACACACACACAGAGACACACACACACACACACACACACACACACACACACACACACACACACACACACACACACACACACAGTTTATGCTGGGTGCCTTCTCACGTTGGTCTTCACGGCAACGAAGTAGTTGACAGAGCAGCTAAGCAAGATGTACACAATTCTGATAATACTACAGAATTACGTATTAATACTTCCGTAAAAGAAGCTTGCAACTTGCTAGAATCAGCCTCATGGATTCGTTTTCATGAACATTTCCATGAAAAGTTTGTGTCACAACAAATGA
>JAPXFY010003027.1:0-7500 GCA_030674185.1 Monoplex corrugatus
CAAAGGACGATGAAGGTAAATGTGTTTAGTGAAAATACACAGGAACCACAAAACAAAACAAAAAACACGAAAAAAGAATAAGAACGCGTATTTGATACAACAAGACAAGGCAGGCGCAAATTTTCGGCCAACTGGACTTTGTCAATCGTAAGACCACACACAAACACAGATACAAAAATTAGGAGAAAAGACCAGGTACAGGAATTAGAAGAAAAAGACTGTCCTAATTTTCTCCTAATTCTTGTACCTGGTGTTTGTTCACACACACACACACACACACACACACACACACACACACACACACACACACACGCACGCACGCACGCACACACATACACACACATACACACACACATACACACACATACACATACACACGCACACACACACACACACACACGCACACACACACACACACACACACAAACACACACACACACATACAAACACACACACACACACACACACACACACGCACAAATAAAATCAGGATGCCTGTCTGTGATTTGTTAGTGATGTTTGCTGCAATAAATGACGTTGTTGTTATTGTTGTTGTTATTGTTGTTGTTGCTGTTGTTGTTGTTGTTGTTGACAAAGTCCAGTTGGGCGAAAAAGTTCGCCTATCTTGTCTTGTTGTATCAAATACGCGTTCTTATTCTTTTTTAGCGTTTTGTATTTCTTGTTCCTGTTTGCTTGAACGTGGGCAGTCACACTTGTTTCGGATTTTGAATATACACATGGCAAAACAAGCGATTATATATAACTACCATCATTACTAGAACCACCCACGTTTCACAGACACCAATCCACACAACACAGTGAATGACCAGGCATAAAGTACTGATCACTTAGTATGACCCACCCCCCAAAAAAACAAAAAAACAGTCACCAAGCTCAACGGGAAGACTGATAGAAGGCGAGGTGGGGGTGGGGGGAGGTGGGGTAAGACTGGGCGGAATATGGGGGTGGGGTGGTGGTGGAGATGGGAGGGATGGAGAGGTTATCAGAGGAAGAAGGAAGGTGAGATATGTAGATCGTAATATATACTGCCCTCTCGCAGATCTATCTTCTCTGTGTCTGTGTCTGTGTGGGTTGAGTTTGGTGTGGCTGTGTGTTTGTTGTGTGTGTGTGTGCGGGGGTGTGGGGGGTGAGTGTTGTGTGTTTGTGTGTAGGTGTGTTTGTGTGTATGTGTGTGTGTGTGTGTGTGTGTGTGTTGTGTGTATGTGTGTGTGTATATGTGAGTGTTTGTGTGTATGTGTGTGTATGTATGTGTGCATGTGTATGTGTGTGTGTGTGTATGCTGTTGTGTGTGTGTGTGTATGTGTATGTGTGTGTGTATGTGTGTGTATGCGTGTGTGTGTGTGTATGTGTGTGTGTATGTGTGTGTGTATGTGTATGTGTGTGTATGTGTGTGTATGTGTGTGTATGTGTGTGTATGTGTGCGTGTGTATGTGTGTGTGTATGTGTGTGTGTGTGTGTGTGTGTATGTGTGTGTGTGTGTGTGTGTGTATGTGTGTGTGTGTGTGTGTATAATAATAATAATAATAATTACAATATTTATATAGCGCAAAATCTCGATAAAAATCAAATCTAAGCGCTGAACATACACTTACGCACGCGCGCACACACACGCACACACACACTTACACATGGCTATAAATGGGGAAAAAGAATAAAAGCAATGGAAAATTATAGAGAGCATATTATATACAAATATATATTACAATGTGATTCCCCTCCGAGCGGAGACAGGCTACAGAGGGGGGATGAGTGAGGTCAGGATTTTATGCAGAGGAGAAAAGGTGAGTTTTGAAAGCGGACTTGAAGGAGACAAAAGTAGGTTGCTGACAGACTGAGAGAGGAAGTTTGTTCCAGGAAAGTGGACCAGAAACAGAGAAGGCTCGTGGACCATAGGTATTGAGCTTGGTGCGTGGAAAGCGAAAAGTCAGAGGATCGGAGGCAGAGCGGAGGGTACGTGAGGGAACATAGATCTCAAGTAGGCTTGACAGGTAATCGGGGGCTGCGTTATTGAGGCTTTTGTAGCACATGGTGTCTAGTTTGTACTGTATGCGCTTTGATACAGGGAGCCAGTGAAGTTGTGCCAGGAGAGGAGATATGTAGTCAGCTTTTTTCTTTTTGAGTACAAGGCGTGCAGCATTGTTTTGAATGCGCTGTAGGATGTGAATGGTGGAGGCAGGAAGACCAGACAGGAGTGAATTGCAATAGTCAATGCGAGACATTATGAAGGAGAGAACGAGTTTTGCAGTTGTTTCCACAGAGAGATACTTCCTGATCAAGCTTATACGATGGAGGTGATAGTAGCAAGATCTGGCAGTTTGAGAAACAAAGTTGTTCATGGAGAGGGTAGAGTCAATGCAGACACCAAGGTTTTTAGCTGAATCAGAAATTGGGACTGATGTGTTACATAATGGGAGAGAAAGAGGAGGCAGCTGAGAAAGTTTCTGACGGGTGCCAATGAGGATAGCTTCTGTCTTGTCGTCATTAAGCTGAAGTTTGTTGAACGTCATCCAGTTCTTAATGTCCGAGTAACACTCAGTGGTGCGAGTCAAGAGGCGCTGTATATTGTCTGGTGTGTCACTGTCTAGAAGTTGGGTGTCATCAGCATAGAAGTGGTGTTTTATAGAGTGGGAGTTGATGATGGTGGACAGGGGGGGGGGGGGGGTATAAAGAGTGAAAAGAACAGGGCCAAGGACAGATACTTGTGGAACACCACAGGTCAGGCATGCAAGTTGAGAGTAAGTGCCATTAATGAGAACAGTTTGTTTTCTGTTTGACAGATATGAAGTGAAAAAGGAGAGAGCAATGTCAGAGATGCCAAAAGTATGATGAAGTCTAGAAAGGAGAATACCATGATCAATGGTATCAAAGGCTGCAGACAGATCAAGGAGTGTGAGGAGAGAGACTTTGCCAGTATCAGTTGCAAGGAGGAGATTGTTGAGAATGTGTAGCAGGGCAGTTTCAGTGCTATGGCACTGGCGGTAGGCTGACTGGAAAGGATTGAGAAGATTGTTGGCAGACAGGTGAGAGTTCAGCTGGTTGAGGACAACTTTTTCGATGAGTTTTGACAAGAAAGAGAGATTAGAGATAGGCCGGTAATTTTTCAGTTCATTTGGGTCTAAATTGTATTTCTTGAGGAGAGGGTGAACAATAGCAGACTTGAAAGAATCTGGGACAGTTCCAGTTTGAAGAGAAGTGTTGATGATGTCAGTGATGAATGGGAGGAGAGTAGGGAGACAGTCAGAGTAGAGAGAACCTGGAAGAGGATCCAGTTCGCAGGTTTTGAACGACATGGATCTGATTGTGTTGAGAATTTCTTCTTGTGAGACTGGGGTAAAAGTAGTAAGAGGTGTGCCAGAGAAGGAAGGGTTAGGTGGGCATGGTTGACAGGGTGTCCTGTCAAGCCTGTCACGAAGAGTTTGTATTTTGGTGGTGGAAATACTTGGAGAATACAGATGGGAGTTCTTCATTTGTGTGTTTTGTTGGGAGAGGTAAATCTTTTCGTGTGCCAAGGAGATGATTCATGGTTGTAAAGAGTTCTCTTGAAGAAGAGGCATTCAGGATTTTGGTTTGGAAATAGCTTGTTTTTGCAGATGCAATGAGGGTGGATACTTTTGTTTTAGAGGCTTGGAAAAGTTGCCTATGTACAGTGAGTTTGGATTTGCGCCAGCGGCGCTCTGATCTGCAGCGGGCACGTTTTGCACAGGCAATCTCATGAGTGAGCCAGGGGGTAGGGGGGGCGGTCAGGTAAAAGACGAGTTGTGGCTGGAGCATGAGTGTCCAGAAGATGGTGGAGAGTAGTATAGAATTCATCGGCAAGGTTGTGTGACTTTTCAGAAAGGAGGCGGGAGGCATCAGATGAAAATGTGGAGAGGTCAATAGATTTGAGATTGCGTCGAGTCACTGTGCGCGTGGTACGGGAAGGAGGAGAAATGTCAAGAGAACAGAGAATTGCAGAGTGGTCAGATGGAAGGGCTGAAGTTAGACGGGTAGAAAGAACTAGGCAGTTGTCAGTAGCTGAATTGTGATGATCACAAAAAATGATCCAGTCAAGAATGTGACCTTTTTTGTGGGTTGGTTCAGAAATTTGTTGTGTCATATTGTGATTGGACAGAGAGTTGATGATATGTCTTGTGTCATAACGGTGAGTGTTGTCGTAGTGGACATTGATGTCACCTAGAATGATGAGATTTCCAGGTAAGAGGCAGTAGTAATCAATTAGTTGATCAAAGTCAGAGAGAAACATGGATGTGGTGAGCTTGTTGGCAGAGCTAGGTGGAGGTCGATAGACACAGGAGAAGGTGATGGGGTGAGGGGTGGATTGGAAGGATACTTCAACGTGCTCAAAAGAAGGATGGGAAAAAGGCAGAGACTGCGAGAAAGATAGGCGGGAATGGAGTGAGTCGTTGTAGAGGATGGCGATACCACCACCTCGGGATGGGCGATGGAAAGAGGCAAGCCTATATCCACTCGGAGTGAGATTCGCATGTATGGGTTCGTGACCAAGGGGGTTAAGCCAAGTTTCGGAGATAAATACAATGTCAATATGCTCGTCTGTGATGAAGTCAGCAATGACATCGGCTTTGCCGTCTTTGCACACTGACTGAGCATTAAACAAACATAATTTCAATTTATCACAGTCACATGGCGGTGGCAGAGGTGGAGATGAAGGCGGTATCGACGAGACAGAAGATGAAGGCAGCACCAGCGGGACAGAAGATGAAGGCAGTACTGAAGGGACAGAAGATGAAGGCAGTACTGAAGGGACAGAAGATGAAGACAGCACCAGCGGGACAGAAGATGAAGACAGCACCAGCGGGACAGAAGATGAAGACAGCACCAGCGGGACAGAAGATGAAGGCAGTACTGAAGGGACAGAAGATGAAGACAGCACCAGCGGGACAGAAGATGAAGACAGCACCAGCGGGACAGAAGATGAAGACAGCACCAGCGGGACAGAAGATGAAGGCAGCACCAGCGGGACAGAAGATGAAGGCAGCACCAGCGGGACAGAAGATGAAGACAGCACCAACGGGACAGAAGATGAAGGCAGCACCAGCGGGACAGAAGATGAAGGCAGCACCAGCGGGACAGAAGATGAAGACAGCACCAACGGGACAGAAGATGAAGGCAGCACCAGCGGGACAGAAGATGAAGACAGCACCAACAGGACAGAAGATGAAGGCAGCACCAGCGGGACAGAAGATGAAGACAGCACCAACGGGACAGAAGATGAAGACAGCACCAGCGGGACAGAAGATGAAGGCAGTACCAGCGGGACAGAAGATGAAGACAGCACCAGCGGGACAGAAGATGAAGACAGCACTAGCGGGACAGAAGATGAAGACAGCACCAGCGGGACAGAAGATGAAGGCAGTACTGAAGGGACAGAAGATGAAGGCAGCACCAGCGGGACAGAAGATGAAGGCAGTACTGACGGGACAGAAGATGTGTGTGTGTGTGTATGTGTGTGTGTATATATGTGTGTATGTGTGTGTGTATGTGTGTGTGTGTGTATGTGTGTGTGTGTATGTATGTGTGTGTATGTGTATGTGTGTGTATGCGTGTGTGTGTGTGTATGCGTGTGTGTGGTGTACGCGTGTGTGTGTGTGTGTATGCGTGGTGTGTGTGTGTGTGTGTGTGTGTATGTGTGTATGTATGCTGTGTGTGTTGTGTGTGTGTGCATGCGTGTTGTGTGATGTGTGTGTGTTGTGTGTGTGTAGTGTATGTGTGTGTGTGTGTGTGATGGTGTGTGTGTGTTGTTGTGTGTTGTGAGTGTGTGTGTAAGTGTGTGTGTGTTGTGTGTGTGTTTGTGTTTGTTGTGTGTTTGTGTGTGTTTGTGTTGTATGTGTGTGTGTGTATATGTGATGTGTTTTTGTGGTGTATGTGTGTGTGTGTATGTGTGGTGTGGTGTATGTGTGATGTGTGTGTGTGGGTGTGGTGGTGTGTGTGTTGTGTGTGTGTGTGGTGTGTGTGTGTTGGTTGTGTTGTGTGTGTGTTGTGTGTTTGTGTGTGTTGTGTGTAGTGTGTGTGTGTGTGTTATGTTGGTGTGTTTGTGTGTGTGTATGTGTGTGTGTGTGTGTGTGTGTGTATGTGTATGTGTGGTGTGTGTGTGTGTGTGTGTGTGTGTGATGTGTGTGTGTTGTGTGTGTATGTGTGTGTGTGTGTGTGTGTATGTGTGTGTGTGTGTGTGTGTGTGTATGTGTGTGTGTGTGTGTGTGTGTGTGTGTGTGTATGTGTTGTGTGTGTGTTGTGATGTGTGTTGTGTGTGTGTGGTGTGTGGTGTGTGTGTGTGTGGTGTGTGGTGTTGTGTGATTTGTGTGGTTGTGTTGTGTGTGGTGTGTGTGTGTGTGTGTGTGTGTGTGTGGTGGAGGTTGGTGTGGTGTATTTGTTTAATGTCTATTTACTGAAGTGATTTTAGACACATCCAAAAAAAACAAAAAAAAAGAAAAAAAAAAGGGAAAAAAGGGAGGTAATAATAATAATAATGATAATAATAATAATGAATAATAATAATAATAATAATAATGATAATGATAATAATAATGAAATAATAATGAATAATATATAATAATAATAATAATAATGATAATAATAATGATAATAATAATAATAATAATAATAATAATGATAATAATAATAATAATATATAATAATAATAATAACAATGATAAATCAGTTTTATATAGCGTTATTCTCCTACACATAGGTAAAGACTCACTGAGCCTTACATTATTAATTAGTTCATTTTTCCCAATCAGCCCTATGCCTAGCGGTCAGTTATACTAACTAACGAGGCTGAAGCTGGGGTGTAAGGCAATTGGAGAAGGACAGGGGAAATTTTCACAAATGTGCTAAGTTACCATAACCAACAATTTAAGGGGGCAGACCTACCCAGATTTGGGTACCAAGATTGTGATGTTCAGTGTTTCAGTTATATTTAACCAATCACCATGATATTTGGCAAGAAGATACCTCAGACAGTATTCTTTGGATTGAATATCTTTGTTAGGGTCTGTGATTATGAAAAGTTGACAAAAAATAATCAATTAAAAAAGTTTGACATTTTTCGCGAGATTATACATCAGACATAATATGTTCAAAAGTTTTCATCCGATTTCCTTGATATTTGGCACACATATAGCATGTACAGTACCTATAGCCGGTAGTAAAATCTTGCAGTTCTGCTTGAAAGAAACATTTTTATCAAAAGTTGTATTATAATTTCTTTTTATTAAAATTATTCTAAAAATTGGTATGATGATTGTACAGAAAATAATGATAGTAGAGCTAAGATTTTACTACATGCCATACATACTATACAGATGTGTTTGCTCACTAAATTCAAATTCCTAACATGAATATATGTATAGTTATAAATGTCACAGTGTGTACTATAATTTTTCATTTTTGCGAGAACATTTTTAATTAGTTAATTTTTGTCAATTTTTCATAACTCACAGACCCAACAAAGATATTCAA
>JAPXFY010003027.1:20000-23679 GCA_030674185.1 Monoplex corrugatus
ACATTCCAGCTTAATTTGGACGTGATGTAAATCTCCAGGAATTTTACGACCTGTTTGTAATTTAACACTTCACCAAGCAATTTGAAAGTAGGCAAGTTATTTGAGTTACCACCAGGATCAAACAGCATCATGTTAGTTTTTCTGCTGACAACGACAGCCCATTTTCTAACATATAGTTTCCAAGATTATCAAGATCAATTTGATACAACTTCCTGATGTAATTTCGCGTTCTCTGTGGAGTTGTCTTTTTTAAAGTGATATTCATCCAAGTGCATATATCATCAGCGTACTGTACTAAAACAACACGATTTGAAAGAGCTTTAGGAAGATCCTGTATAAGGATATTAAATAAAATAGGTGCTATCACTGAACCTTGTGGAATCCCCATGTCGAGGCATCGTGAAGAAGAATAACTAGCTCCCACTCTTGCCTGAATTGTTCTATTAGCTAAAAAAGATTTAATGTAATTGAACATATTGCCCGATAAACCAACAGATTTTAGCTTGAACAATAAACGTTTATGCCAAACTTGATCGTAAGCTTTTTTCACATCAAAGAAAGTAGCTAAAACACTTTTTCTGCGGGCAAACTGTTGTTTGATCTGAGTTGTAAGTTTAACTAGGTGCTCAACTGCGGATCTTCCTTTTCTAAAACCTGCCTGGTTTACCGGAATAGCGTTATTTTTATCACAGTAGTGTAAAAGTCTGTTTAAGACCAATCTTTGCATTAGTTTGCTTGTGTGGGACGTCAAAGCAAAAGGTCTGTAACTCTTTTTATCGGTTTTCGATTTTCCTGTTTTTAAGATTGGTATAACTATAGACTTTTGCCAGATTTGTGGCACAGTTCCGGTAACCCAGCATTTCTGCAAAATTTTGTGTAGGAAAATAAGGTAGTTTTCAGGGAGATGTTTAATCATTTCAGTCAAAACTGCATCAACACCTACCGAACTCTTTTTGTTGTGTAGAGACAGTACTGTGTTTTTTAGCTCTTTTAAGGTGATTGGAGAATTAAACCAGAGATCATTCTGTGGTACTGGATCAGTGTAGATTGGGTTGTAATCTTCCATTTCTCTGTGATGTTTGCAGTCAGGAGATAAACCTTCAACTTTACTGTTTTCGGTGAACAGATCCACAAAAGTTTCTGCTTTGTCCATGTCTGAAGGAAATGTGTTACATGTTTCAATCATTATCGGACACCTAGGTAAGTTGGTTCCATCCTTCATTTGTTTCATTTTCGTACAGACTTTATGGAAATCTTTGAAATCTGAAATTTCTTTTGTGTAGAATGATGCCCAATAATCTTTCTTTGCTTCAGCAATGATTTTGTTACATTGGATGTTAGCTTTTTTCATTTCGACATGATCCTCAGGTTTCCGGCTTTTGATGTAGATTTTGAATTTCTCCTTTTTATATTGAACTGCTTTCTCACATGCCTCTGTCCACCAAACATTACCCAATCGATTATTTGATCTAGAAGATTTGAGTTTCGGAATCGATAGGTCTGCAGTGGCTAAAATTGACTCTTGGAATTTAGAAAACATAATGTCTACATTTTCACTTTCATAATGTCTGTAATCTTGATTAGCTAGAGCAGTTCGAAATAAGGACCAGTCAGCACGCTTGTAATTATATTTTGGAATAATTTCAGGAGAGCTGTCTTTCATCCTGATGTTTTTGTCAGTTATGGTTATGATGATAGGTAGGTGATCGCTTCCCAAAGTGTCTCTGTGAGTTTCCCAGGTACAGGATGGTACTAATTTGGTGAGATTAGAGACAAATCGATGGCTGTCGCCCTGTGTTTGGAAACATCAGGGATCCTAGTGACACTACCATCATTTAGAAGGTAAAGCGAACTATCAACGATATTTTCTACCAAACGATTGCTCGTAACAGTAGAACAGTTCTTTTCCCAAAATGGGGAGTGGGAATTAAAGTCTCCACCTATTAGTCATTTACCACGCTGCTGATCTTGGATAGTGCGCAGCCATTCTGTGTTGTGGTCATTTGGACCTGTTGGCAGGTAGACTGACAAAACGTTGATTTTTAAAGAATTGCTTAATTGGACAGTGGCAGCACAAGCATGCAAATCTTCGCTTGATTTCAAAACGGGGGAAGTAAGTAAGCAGTATTGTAACTCTTTGAGTATATATATCGCGGTGGATACCTTCTTCCCATGATTCCCACATTCATAGACTGGAGGATAATAATAATTGGGGAAATTGGGAAGCTTGGTAGCGACAACATTCATCGACTGTAGAATCAAAATTTCACACCTATTGATGCTAGGAAACTGCTCCAAGTAAACGAATTGGTGGAAAGGGATCTACAATTCCATTGCAAAACTTGATTGGATTGTGTCGCATTGCTGATATGGTTAAACTCCAACATTCTATACTGTTATTTATAGGTCGATAATTTATGAATATTTGATTTCTGTGTCCAGGGAACTGGACAGAAAGGAAAATTACATAATTACTTTAGACTAACAAAGTAAAAAGATTTTAAACAAAAAAATTGTTTGCAAAATCAATAAAAAAGAAAATTACATAGTCCAACGTACGAATAACTTATAAAGGTGATATAGATTACAAGGGATAACAAATAACCAAAAATCAAAATAATGGCATTCACGTCTTCAAATGTACAGAGTGTATAGTCTGACCGAGTCTTGATAGTCGGACTAAAAACCTAGTTATTGTTTATTTTCAGCAGAAGAAATGTCAGAGATGACGAGGAAAAAGTCCTGTGACATGAACATTAAGTATTGTATATGTAATACTGTTATTTCAAAACATATTATACGGCCACCATGGTGTGTAGTTGTCAAAAGGGTGGTACTGTCCTCTGGAGAATCTGGAAGGGTGTAGCTGTGATGATCTTGATCTTGATGTTCTCCTTGGAGTCTCCCAAAATAGGTCTCGAATGTGTCTTCCAAGATTTCCTGCAATGATGCTACTTCCTCTGGTGGTGGGGTGAATGTCGTCTTTTAGAAATTGTTGAGTGGTACGAAGGTTCTCATGTGATACAAAAGAAATTTTTTCATATCAACAAGTTCAGCAGATAGGAAAGCGTTGAACAGATTTCGTTGAACCTCCATTCGGGCCTGCCGTACAGGGGCAACCTTACTAACGACTAATTTAGATTTTGGATGTTCTTGTGCTATTTGTTTTATGCTGAAGCGAGATTTTTAGTGGTTGCAGGGAGATCTTTGCTGTTCAATTCATGCACACCACAGTGAAAAACAATACAGTCTGCTGAATCATCAAATTTGGAAAAGGCCATATCTAATGAGCTTTTAATGTTATGAGGATCGTTCACAGGGCACGAGTCTCCTTCAAAACCGTAAGATCGTCCCAGTCTTCTTGAGTTGACACCCTTCAACACAGAATCGTGGACAGTGAGAACGTACGGAAGATCTGGGTCTTTTTATGTTGTTTTGAAATATTTTCAGAACGGGATGGTGTAGGCCTATGTTTGGGAAGCGAAATGACGTCTTTAGTTGGTATGACGTCATGACGTTGTTCTTTCTTGTTTTTTATTTTATTTTCAGGCACTTTTGTTGCTTGCTGTTTAGTTTTGCTGCTGGGTTTTGGTGCCTTGAGGTTTCGGGTCTGTTTGTCGTCCTGCTTGCTTGTGTGTTTTGTTTCAGTACCTCAGCTTAGGTGGGATGTGTGTCATGT
>JAPXFY010003028.1:0-22500 GCA_030674185.1 Monoplex corrugatus
GCCTCATACACAGATTTTCCCAAGCTTGCAAAGACTTTGGTCTGACCATTAGCCTGAAGAAGATGAACGTGCTGAGCCAAGACATGGACGTTCCACCTGTCATCACCATCGACAACTATGAACTTCATGTCATCCTCCTCCAGTATACCTTTGGTCCATCATAAGCAACAATCTGTCCCCAGATGCAGAGATCAACATGCGCATTGGCATGGTTGCAGCAACCTCAAACTGACTTATTGCTCATGCCAGGGAGAATGTAAAGCAGCCAATTGCACCCCAAGATTGCAGTGAACAACGCCTGTATTATCACTACTCTTCTGTATGGAAGCAATACATGGACAACGTATATATATGCCAAACAAGAGCCAAATCACAACAGCTTTCATTTGCGCTGCCTTTGCCGAGTCCTTGGCGTCAAATGGCCTGACAAAATACCATACACCCAGGTCCTAGTATGCACTGGTCTCCCCACCATGCACACTCTGCTCACACAATACAGGCTGTGCTGGCTTGGCCATGCACGCTTGATGGAAGATGGACGTATCCCAAAGGATATCTTTCACAGTGAACTAGTCTCCAGCAAGAGATCTGTTGGCTGCCCCTAGCTATGATATGAAGACGTCTGCAAGTGCGATATGAAAACTCTGGACATCGACACAGCAGACGACCAGAACAGATGGCGCAGTGTGCTCCAGAAACAACTCAGATTGGGGAAAAAGAAGATCCAGACCTTAGCTGAAGAAAAGAGAATCAGGTGGAAAGCAACCCCATGGCCATCATCCATACTTGCATCCAATGTAGTAGTGACTGCTTTTCCTGCATGGGCCTTACCAGCCACAGCTGACGCTGCTCCAGAGGCGTCAACTCAACTCAACACAACACTAGGGTGCATCATCCATAGTCAAAAGCCTACAGATGGAAGCCTGCTACTACTCACCTCACCTGTCGGCGTCACCGGGAACAGTGTTGGCCGCTGCACATGATGTCCTCACAAGTTGCCTCCAGCACTCTCGATCTTGGCTAAGTCTGACCACCTCCTGGAGTTTCTTGCCACTGATGTTTGTGATGTTTCTAGCAAGTGATGCAGGTGGCCGTCCTCTGTTTCTCTTTCCTTCCACTTTACCTTGGAGGACAGTGGACATCAAGTCTGTTCTCTCATTACGGATTGCGTGTCCAACATATTTCAGTTTCCTCCGTTGTATGAGTACTAGAAGCTTGCGTGTAGTACCCAACTCATTCAGTATGCTTTCATTTGAGCGCCTATCCGTCCATTTGACCCTCAGCAGTCTTCGGTAAAACCACAGCTCTGCTGCTTCCACTCGTCTTTCATCCTCTTTCTTCATTGTCCATGCCTCGCAGCCGTATAACATCACTGGCCAGACAAGACATTTTAAGAGTTTTATCTTAAGGTCTGCTGTTATGCTGTGGTCTTTCCAAATATTGTTCAATTGAACCATACTGTTCTTGGCCATTCCAATTCTCATCTTTATGTCTTTTGAGCATGTTCCATCGTGTGTCTTGACTGAACCTAAATATCTAAAGTCCTTGACATTTTCTAGAGGGACTTGGTTTAGCATGATCTGGTCCTGTCTAGTGTTATATTTGCCTGCAACATGCATAACCTTTGTCTTCTTTGAATTTAAGTCCAGCCCAGCTGCCTTTCCAACCCGGTCTACCCTGTACAGGATCCTCCTAGAGCCTCCTAGAGCCTCCTAGAGCCTGCTACTACTACAACACCAATAAACAAGGTAGGCTACTATTGCAGAAAGCTGATTATCCATACAGCATCAAGTAAGAAACTTGAAAATGTTGAGCATAATAATTAATATATATATACGCTCTTTTTTTTTTTAACTTGACACTTCAGATAGTTTGGTAACCATATAAAAAAATCTTGATGACTTGAACAATGAATGAAGACAATGATGAAAACTTTTATGGAAACTATCAAGAAATTGGAAGCCAGGATTTCTGATGTAGAAACAAGAAATGAAAAGCTTGAGATGGACGTTAAAAAGACTCTGAAAAAAGAAAAAGAAGTTATCAAGGACAAAGTGAAGTACCAGGAAAGTCAAATGAAACAACTTCAGAGTGAACATAACAACATTCAACAGTATACCAGAAGATAGAACCAGTGGGTGTATAAGGTTCCAGAACAGGAGGGCGAGACCTCAGATGACTACCCCAAAAAATGCATTGACATTTTCACTCAAGAGAGGAAAAGTAAATACAGAGGTATGCAATAGTGAAGTTGGTCATTGCATTGGTCATCGGACCGGTAAGCCCAATGGCAACAAACCACAATCAATTTTGTGGGGATCTTTGACAGAAAACACAGGGACAAAGTGTTGAAAAATGAAACTAAAAAACAACAAGAACAAAACATAACTAAAACAAATCAAAAGAAAACAAAAAACAGAAAAGCTCTGGCATTATTACTGGTGAAGATTCAGCCCAAGCCAATTACAAATTTTCCATGAGAGTTTCCAACATTTTGTGTGGATGACTGTCTCGTCATCAAATTGAAAACTTATGCGTAAACTAAAAAATGGTGTCACTGTCAACCAGATATCCACATAAATATCTATAAGAAACTGGTAAGGATATTGATAACATGTGTGTATGTATGTAATAGAAAAAGCAAACAGAAAGAAAATCTATTTCAGAAATTAGAAATAAGGTAAGAACAGTTAAATTAAAACAGAACACAACATATAAAAGGTCACTGAGACTACTGTGTGTATAAGAAATCAGCGAATTTTTCCCCCACCTCCCATCCCCCTTCTAATCACATGATATGGTCGAAATTAAGCACACCTATTGGTGTATTGTGCAAATAATGGGTTTGCAGAAATGGAAAGGGAATTCACTGCGAAAATTACATTTATTTATAGACCACGAAATAACTGAGTTGTTCTCCAGAAATAGTGAATCCGAGGGTGCATGCTTTATATGTCTCAACATATTTCTTCTGCACCTTTTGCACCGATGCCAATGGCATCTCATGCTTCAGTATACATTAAGGGATCAGTAACATCAGATTCAGACATGTAGGACATTGATCTTTGAGCTGATGTTGCTGAAAATCGAAAACGAAACCTCAAAATGGCCGCCCGAATATTGCGCGAGGCCACCCACTTCAGTTGAAATTTATGTGTCATCATTATTAGATTATGTCTAATAATAATAATAAATAATAATAATAAAGAGCATTTATATAGCGCCTAATCTGATGAAAACAAGAGCCCTAAGCGCTTACAGGTATCACGCAGACACAACCAAACACAACACACACACACACACACACACACACACACACACACACACACACACACACACACACACACACGCACACACACACCAGCCGACATTCAAGGCTCAAAAGACAACAAGGGGGATTTGGGGAAGTTAGGTGGTAGAGTCTTTATAAGTATCATGAGAGGGACTGGAAGAGATGGGTTTTCAGAGAGGACTTGAAAGAAGTGAGAGTTGCAGAGTGGCGAACAGAGACAGGGAGCTGATTCCAGATTACAGGGGCCTGATAGGAAAAGGAGCGTTGACCATAGGTTTTAGTGCGACAGGATGATATGCGGAAGGTACGAGTATCAGCCGAGGAACGAAGTTGACGAGAGGGGGTGTACAGATGGAGGAGGTCAGAGATGTAAGGGGGTGCAAGACCGTTGAGAGACTTAAAACATAACAAAGCAATCTTGTAGCGAATTCTCTTTTCAACAGGTAACCAGTGAAGAGATTTGAGAAGAGGAGTGACATGAGAGGAACGAGATTTTCTGAAGATGAGCCTAGCAGCATTGTTTTGAACTTTTTGAAGCTTTTGAATGAGAGAGAAAGGACAGCCCGAGAGGAGGGAGTTGCAGTAGTCGAGACGAGAGAGAACAAAGGCATAGAGGAGAGTTTTGGTGGCTTCGACAGAGAGGATATTGCGAATAGAAGAAATTCTGCGTATCTCAAGATAGCATAATCTGCAAACATTCTGGACGTGTTTATCAAAGGACAGGGTGTTATCAAGAGTGACTCCAAGATTGCGGACAGTGGAAGATAGTGGAATGTCAGATCCAAGCAGAGAGACAGACAGAGGAAGGGAAGAACACTTAGCCAATGTGGTGGGAGAGATAAGGCTAAGTTCAGTTTTAATGGGGTTGAGTTGAAGTTTGTTTACAGTCATCCAGGAGTGAACATCAGAAATGCAGCCTTGGGTTTGTCTGATTATAGAGGGCAGTTGTGGGAGGGAACCAGAAGTATAGAGTTGGTTGTCATCAGAAAAGCTATGATGGGACATAGAGTGAAGTCGCATAATTTCAGAGAGGGGTTGTGTGTACAGCACAAATAGGATGGGACCTAAAACAGAGCCTTGGGGCACACCAAACTGGAGGGTAGCGGGTGCAGAGGATGAACAACAGACAGAGACTGTTTGAGTGCGATTGGAGAGGTAGGACTGGAACCAAGACAGAGCGATGTCAGAGATACCGAACACTTTATGGAGACGTGTGAGCATGATAGAATGGTCGATGGTATCGAATGCAGCCGAGAGATCAAGGAGAGATAGAAGAGAGATTTGATTTTGATCAAGAGCAGTCAGAATATCATTTGCAATTTTTACAAGAGCAGTTTCAGGGGTGTGTCCAGTGCGATAAGCCGACTGATAAGGGTAAGAGAGGTTGTTGGCGGTGATATGATCAGAGATCTGTGCGAGAACAATTTTTTCAAGGACTTTGGATAAGAAAGGTAGGTTGGAAACAGGTCGATAGTTTTTGAGGTTATTGGGGTCAAGACTAGGTTTCTTTAAAAGAGGTCTGACCAGGGCAGATTTGAAGGAAGTGGGAAAGATACCAGATGACAGGGAATTGTTGATGACAGTTGTGAAGTGAGGGAGCAAAGTATCTAGGCAGTGTGTTAAGATAGATGCTGGAAGAGGATCAAGCTCACAGGTCTTGATGTCAGAATGGCGGATTACATTGCGGATAGTAGTTTCAGAAGCAGGCTGAAAAGAAATAAGTGGTGTGCCTTGAAACAGAGGGTCGGGAATAGGAGGTTGAGAGATGGGCTGGGAGTCAAGACTGGAACGGATGGACCTAATTTTATCAATGAAAAAATCTGAAAAATGTTGTGCTAGACGGGCAGGGGGAAAGCATGATGGGAGAGGAGATTTATCTGATTTGCCAAGGAGGGTATTAGTAACGGAATATAGCTGTTTTGATGTAGAGCATGCAATAATTTTCGCATTGTAAAAGGCAGACTTAGCAGAGTCAACTATAGCATTGACAGTTTTGTTGGCAGCCTGAAAAATCTGTTTATTGATAGTAATGCTGTTCTTCAGCCACCGTCTTTCAGCACGACGGCGTTCACGCTTGGCCTTAAGAAGATCAGGGCCAACGGCAGAAAACCAGGGCGATGGTGGTCTCTGGGATACCCTACGTCTGGTGGGGGGGCGTGCATGTCCAGCAGATCACTAATAGTCCGATTGAGGTCGTCAGCAGAGGCTGGAGGACAGGACTGAAGAGCGGCCAGGAGATCTTCGTTGAAGACGACGGTGTTGATATCAACTAGTTTTCTGACCATGACATAGGTAGTTTGGGGTGGAGGCTTGGTCATTGAAAGTTGGCCGAGGATACAGACATGATCCGAAGGAAGAGTATAATCAATTTCAATGGATTTGATAAAGGACTGGTCAGTTCTATGAACAACCCAATCGAGGATGTTGCCTTTTTCGTGGGTTGGAGTGTCGATAGATTGGGTCAAGCCAAAGGAGTTCAAAGAGCTTATCAGTTTAGCAGTGTGGGTCTGGTTAGGTTCATTATAATGAAAATTAAAGTCTCCTGCAATGATGAAACAGCCTTTCAAGGTGTTACAGTAGGCAAGGAGGTCTGGAAACTCTTCTACAAACACATGGTTTTTAAGCTGGTTCTTTGGGCTGCGTGGTGGACGGTAGAGGAACAGCAGATGGAAAGTCTGGTGGGGTAGAGTGAGGGAGAGCTGGACAATTTCAAAAGTAGAGTGTTTGAATTTAAAGTCAGTCTTGGTAGTAATTCGGGGCAGGAGGGACTCGGCAACAACAAAAGCGATGCCGCCGCCGAGACCAGTTTTGCAAGCGAACGAGAGTGTACGGTGACCGGGAGGAGCAAGATCCCTCTCCTTGGGTTCATCCCCGACAGGCTGAAACCAGGTTTCATTGACGGCGAAAATATCGACGACGTGGTCATGGATGAAGTAGTTGTTAATTTCCTGTTTCTGCACCGATGTTGTGTCAATAAAACTTTGGTACAGTTATTTGTGTCAGGTTTTTTGTTTGTTTGCGTGATTCGAAGGTCTAAAAATACCCGTCCCGTGCTTACACATTTTGTCACACTTTCTGTGTGACTTTGCATTGGACTTGAATACAACCACGGCAACAAGTGAAGTTCTAACATATTTAGTCTGAAAGAGCATTAAATAGATGTGAGAAATATCACCTCTTTCAGAGAAATGCACCTTGAATAAAAAAAAAATATGATCAGCCTTTGTCAGCTGTGTCACGCCCGTAATGTACGGGACGGCCCGCGAACAAAGTCAAAATTTGACCAGGGACTTCACACATTCGCTGACCTGGATAGGCTGATACAAGCTACATATAACAACAGATCATGTGATGCTATTTATTTGGGTATACCCCTCGAGGGAATGACGCGGGATTTCACAAAAAGTACTTTGTCACACTCTCCAACGATCGTAAACACGGGACGCTTATCGCGGGAAGCACCGAATCTGCCCAAACAGCGGCCAATTTCTTCTTTAACCTGAACTACCGTCGACTCAGGTGAGTAATATGACTTTTATGAATATATCATTCATCTTTTAAAGACATTTTAAGTACATTTTTGTTTTACTGATCTTAGTACGCAGTCGAAAAAGAACCGAAGCGTCAGTCTTTTAGTTTGAAGCAAGCTTGTCGCAGGAAATGCACGGCACAGTCGGAATACGACTGTGGGCGATTGGTGCTTGTTCAAACGTAAAATTGTAAAACAGTTAATCCTGCACATATTTTAAGTCTTCCCTTGTTGGATATTTTCACTATTTCATTTGTTTCTGATCAGGAATTCAACATTTTCCTCACTGCCATCCCGCGTATTACTGTGACACTCGCCATGTTGTGAATGTCAAGATGACTTCCGGTGGCTACATCACGTATAAAGCACAACACACTTACTGGCAGAATTTTTGAAGAAATCGTTCTTTTCAGTTCTTATCTTTCTCAAAAATTATTGGGTACTCATTATCAAGAAACGATAAACGCAATTTTGTTGTGCGTAAAGTTCTGTGTAATTTAGATGTGACGATCGTCGCATACTTTACTTGTGACAAGCAGACTTTTCAGCTATTTTCAGCCACTCTTAATTGATATTTAATTTTTTTTCTGGATCATTTTTTTCAAGTTAAATATCAGCTTAGTGAATAGATTTTGAAAGGAACTATTTATTTCATTGCTCAGCCAGACTTTTAAATAAACTGATAGGATATACATATTTGGTATAAACTGATAGGATCTAAATATCTGATATGGTGTAAATATTTGAATTTGTATACTTTTGAAGATGAATATTTCAAACGTTTTATTAATGGCTTAGCTTTTATTGCAGCATAACTAACGAAAATCATTATATGGAAATTATGATTTGGTTACATTGACTCAGATAAAAATTTCCATGTTCAATGATTTCAGGACCAGGATGTATGTCATTGTAGCCTACATGTTCCAGTCAAACATGGACAGAAGACATCCTTAAAAGAATATGGAGGAGTGGTAAGTTTACTACTTTTACTGTAGACAATAGTGACAGTAAAAGAGTAACTTCAGTAAGTGCATACTTCTTTAAAATGATGAACGTGTAAAACTGCCATTGGTTCAGTGTACAAAGCCAACATGCACAAGACAGACTTTATTGAAATATTATGGCCATCTATGGGATTAGTACACAGAGGAAACTGACCCACATTTTGCACATCCATCCCCCCCCCCCCCCCTATTCTTCCAGCTTGTCACATGACACCATATCACCAGTAGCAAAGAAGTTACGAAGGCATATTTCTTACTTAAATACAGTAAGTAACTGTATGAGAATGAAAACATCTATTAATTCTTTGACAGATTGTCCCCATCACATGGCCAGTGTTTTACAGGCGTTACAGCTGTAACGAAGTAATACAAGGAATAAAAGCTTGTAGCTATTTCATATTATTACGCTATGTTTCAGATCCTGTCCAAGGAGGAAGAAGACTTTGAAATCAGCTTCCTAAAGGAAACCAATGGTTCCTTCAAGTGGCCCGAGAAGGAGGACATCGCATCGGTTTCGTCCACTGACATAGTCACTATGCTGGACCTAAGTAAACTGGGTCCTTGAGTCCTGTCATGATTTATCATCCAAATGGACCCTAATGTTATTAAAGAGATCCTAATGTGTTTTATAACACTGTTTATTAGAATAATAAACTTTTATGGAGTGAAAACTGCTATTTTCTGTGTTTTTCCTTTTATGTGCACTATTGTCGTCACATGTAATGCAGTGACGGTATTCACTGATCCTAACTTTCCTCTCAGCTGTTGAATGATGAGGCATTTTCTGATATGCACACTGTTTGAGCTTCTTGTCAGAAAGAACTATGTAGGCATTGCAAGAAAAGTCTGTTGATGGTTAGCGTCCATGACAAAGTTACATTGGGGGTGTCGCGTACATTACATTGTCACGCTTTTAGAAGGGTCATATGTGATCCAAATTTGACATAAAAGCACTTTTTATTGCCTTGATTGCTTTCTTCCTTGCTATTTATTATATTTCCATAGCAATTGTGCATGCAGTATCTAAAATTGTGTGGCTTACATCTCAAATGTGTCACACCGTAATGTACGCGACACCCTGACAGACCCCTGTTTCAAGTCTCAAGAATATTAAAACAGACTGCTTTACTGATTTTTTAAAGCATAATTAAGAATTTAGATAACAGTAGGTACCGGCAGGCAAAATTAGGATAAACATGAAGAGCTTAGTCTTCATACTGTTCATATAGAACTTTTTGATAGAAACAAAATGAAAAAAAAAGTAACGTTCTATCTCTTTTCTTTCCTGAGATAATGACGTTTTAAGATGACACCTTTAACGTAACACGCAAAAACACTATGGAAAGCTGTTTTTGATTATGTGTATTAAAAATACAACAACAACTAGAGATTTCATTTTGAAATAACTGATTCTTTGTAATATAAGGTTACATGAAAACAGAAAAGCAGGAGATTTACTCAATTACAAAGAGAGTTATAAGGGAGCAAAAATGGCAAAACGCGTATCTTACGTAAGTTCAAATTAGCACGGCAGGGTATGTTTACAGGTTCATATCTTGGAGAAGATGTGCTTTAATTGCAACTTGTGTTTGTACTTTAGTACAACTGTCTATATAGACTTAGTCTAATTTTTTTGAAGATGAACAATAGCCACGTTTGTTTGTTATAGAGATCAAAACTTCATGAAATTGCCAAAATCGCCTGTGGCGGAGGCACCAAGCTGACATAGGAGTACAAACGACTGTAACTTTTGAACCAGTTGTTGGATTAACTTCATATTTGGACACAATACACAGAATGCTGTCCTCTTTTACACTATTTACTTGTGTTCAAATCAGAATAAGGTATGAGGTCAATCCCTCACTAAAATACCCAAATTTCATGAGCCAAATGTGAAGTTATGCTAGTCACATCATGACATATGGCCGTTATAAAAGCAAGAACCTGAATTTTAAGCTTGCCTACTTTCTAGCGATATAAACTTATGTCCACTCTGTATTGATGAAGTGTGTCAGTGTTTATGCTATACTTATATAAAAAATCATTTCATGAACAAATGTCAGGGTTCCAAAGGAACCAATGTTGAAAAGGGACTGTACGATTTGTGTTGACACAACAGGCATAGAGTTGTATTAATACTAGACCAGAGTAATAGTAATACATGTGGTACTAGTTTGCTTTTTTATTTAACAAAACAGGGTCATGTAAAACCTGAATTTGGGTTTAATTTCATCCAAGTTGGCCAAACTCCAGGTTCCTCTGCTGGTTGATGAAGGGACCAACTCTATGTCTGACAAAATGATGTATTTTCTGTGGACTACATCATGGATCTTCTTGAATCCTTCAATCTATCCCAGGCTGTCACCTCCCCTACCCACAAGTCTGGCCATATCCTCGACTGGATCATTCACCCTGAAGGAGAACTGGTTGAGTCTGTCTCGACCAGCCTGTCCCTGACTTCGGACCACTACCCTGTTCTAGCCATGCTGAACCTCCCTGTTCCCTCTAAGCCTCCCCGCTACATTGAGAAGCGTGACTTGGCATCCATCGACTTTGTGGCTTTTAGATCGGATGTGCTGGCCGCTCTTCAGTCGCTCCTGCCCTATCTGCCGGGCTGTTCAACAGCCTTCTTCAAGACGTCATGGATCGCCATGCTCCTGTTCTTCGACGGAAAATCTCCACCCGACCACCGTCGCCCTGGTTTCCAGCTGCTGGAGAACAAGTACTGGATGCTAAGCATGCAAGACGAAGGGCTGAGAGACAATGGCTTAAAAGTGGACTAGAAATTCACAAACAGATAATGCGTGCTGCTAACAATTTAGTAAATACCTTAGTACAACAAGCCAAGTCAGCATATTATAATTCAAAAATCACTGCATGTACTACAACAAAACAACTGTTCAAGGTCACCAATGCATTCATGGGGAGAATAAAATCATCCCCACTTCCTTCGCCTGTCTATCCCTCTAATCTACCACAGAAATTTTGTGACTTTTTTAGTAACAAAATTGAAGATCTTCGTTCAAGCCTCGACTCTCAGTCAGCAATGTTACCAGATGTTCCCTATGACTCTTTCACTGGAAACCTGTTTAATGAATTTAAGCCTGTGACTGAAGCTGTTGTCAGTGAAGTTATTCATAAAACTACCATAAAGACATGTGCACTTGATCCCCTTCCATCTGTTCTTTTATCCCAATTGATTCACGATTTGCTTCCATACATCACTGTCATTGTAAATGACTCTCTCACTTCTGGATGTTTTCCTTCTATTCTCAAGACAGCTATTGTTCAACCTCTTCTAAAGAAACTCTCCCTTGATCCTGAAAACCTGAAAAACTACCGTCCTGTTTCCAATCTGTCCTTTCTTTCTAAGATTATTGAAAAGATCGCACTTCTCCAACTCCAGGAACACCTGGATTGCAACAGCCTTCTCTATCCTTTGCAATCTGCCTATCGCTCTGGTCATAGTACAGAGACTGCTCTTTTGAAGATTGTGAATGATCTGCTATCTACTCTAGACAATGGTCAGGTGTCCCTTCTCTCTCTTCTTGATCTCTCTTCTGCCTTCGACACTATTGATCACAATACTCTTCTTTCTCGACTTCAGAATATTTTTGGTATCTCTGGCATTGCTCTGTCATGGTTTCAATCCTACCTTTCTGGTCGTGTACAAGTTGTCTCCATAAATGGTGTCTCTTCTAATCCTACCATCTTGAAGTACGGTGTTCCTCAGGGCTCTGTCTTAGGCCCTATTCTCTTTATTTTGTACACTCAGCCCATCTCTGACATTGTAGCCCATCATCACATATCCCATCACTGTTTTTCTGATGACAACCAAATCTACATGTCTGGCCATCCCTCCACTATCCCTTCTATAATTCAACGCACACAGCTCTGCATTTCTGACATAAAGTCTTGGATGACATGCAACAAACTCCAGCTGAATAATGACAAAACAGAATTTATATTTATTGCATCAAAGCGACTTCTGTCTACTGTGCCTATCCCTGTTTCTATCCAGCTTGAAGACTCGGTAATCCACACTTCCACATCCGTGCGTAATCTTGGAGTTGTACTGGACCAAACTCTTTCCTTCCACAGCCAGGTATCCTCTGTCTGTCGTGCTTGTTACTTGGAACTTCGACGGATCAGTTCTGTGCGTCATCTTCTATCTGAAGAAAGCACTATAACTCTCATTTCTGCACTCATTCTTTCCAGACTCGACTACTGTAACTCGCTTCTTGCTGGCTGCCCCCAAACACTCTTATCCAAATTGCAAAAAGTTCAAAATAACGCTGCTCGCCTTGTACGGAAATGCCCAAGGTCAACTCATGTTTCCCCTCTGCTTCGAACTCTACACTGGCTTCCTGTTCGAAAGCGTATTGACTATAAACTTTCCCTCCTATGCCATAAGTCTCTGGCTGGTCTAGCTCCCCCCTATCTTTCTGATCTCCTGACTGTTTACATTCCCTCCAGAGAGCTACGCTCTTCTACTGATGCCCACCTACTTAGAATCCCACGCTTCCGCAACAAAACTCTTGGTGAACGTGCTTTTTCTTATCAGGCCCCCTCTATTTGGAACAAACTTCCTTTTCCTCTCCGCTCTACCTGTACCCTTTCTTCGTTTAAGTCCAGTCTAAAAACCACTCTTTTTAAATCCTAGCCTGTAGTTCTGTACTCTTACTTCAGCTGCCACCTTGAAATCTGTGCCCGCGCGCGTGTGTGTGTGTGTGCGGGTGTGTGTGTGTGTGTGTGTGTGTGTGTGTGTGTGTGTGTGCGGGTGTGTGTGTGTGTGTGTGTGTGTGTGCGGGTGTGTGTGTGTGTGTGTGTGTGTGTGTGTGTGTGTGTGTGCGTGTGCGTGTGTTGTGTGTGCGTGTGTGTGTGTGTTTACTGTAAGCGCTTAGGGCTTTTTTAGATTAAGCGCCATAAATGTTCACTATTATTATTATTATTATGTTCTTCTCACCTAAAAAGGCTTATCTTCCTTCTTTCGTAGAGAACTTATGTCTTTAAGAAGACCAAAAGACTGAGGCACAAAAGACAACACCAGATTTCCTGAAAGAAGCTGTGAACGTGAAAGTCCAGTCTCTTCAAGGAAAGGGCTAACACTCACTTATCAGCACAGTCTGAGAAAGAAAACCTGTTCTCTGAGATGGGTGTGTAGTCTTCAACTTTGTCTCAGTTTTGATGGAGATAGCTAGTCTGGAAATTTCAGCAGACGGAAACAGTTGCTAGAGAAACTGTCTGCCTCATCAAATGGCTTGTTGCCCTGTTCCATCAGCTGCATCACCTGGTGACATAGAGGAAGACAGTCTCAGTGACTTTTATTGTACGTAGGCCTATATAGATCTAGATGGAAAGAGATCTAATTTGTACTGCATGTGTGTCTTCACAAGTATTGGAAAAGAAATGACTTAATACAAGCTGACAATCTTTGGTGTTCATGAGCTGCAAGTCCCACATGTGTTCTCATTAATGGCTCATAACAGCCAAGTAGGAAGTCATATCCATTTTTGGATTTTGGGATCAGTAATATGTAGGGCCTATATATCTTCTACATGATTTGATCTCCTGCATGCCTACACATGAAGGTGGTCTGGCACTAACAGGTCTGCAGTTAAGTTCACCTTGGAGATGGGAAATATCTCCACCTTTCAGTATTTACCCATCAGACCCAGACAGGATCCAAACCGTAGATACTCCTGTAAAGTTTTGACGCTCTGACTACCTGGTAGCCTACTTGATTATCATACCCATCATATGCAATCAATGCTTAAATAAATGTTTCAGTAAATGTAATAGGACAGAAAGGGGAAGTGAGATAGCTTAATGTTTTTAACCTATTGATACCACAGATAAAAATTTGATGA
This sequence comes from Monoplex corrugatus, assembly GCA_030674185.1. NCBI lineage: Eukaryota > Metazoa > Mollusca > Gastropoda > Littorinimorpha > Ranellidae > Monoplex > Monoplex corrugatus. The sequence goes on from JAPXFY010003028.1 coordinate 13,699, forward strand.
AAATCAACCCATAAACAGCCGAGATCTCTCTCCTGACGGTAAAACATTGTCTTTTCCTGCACATACTTCTGCTCAGTCTTCTTCATATGACACACTGTCCCATTTTGAATGATGATACATTGTCCCATTTTGAATAAAAAAAAAAAAAGATGTTTGCAAATTCATGTATGTGCACTTATCATAATTTTACTTTTTGCAATCCACACTATATTTCCCCACGTCCTCATTTTATTTTATACCCTGCCTCACCCTCTGCCCTTCTGGAAACATCGTACTACATTTATTTAGTTTACAAACCTGCAGAAGCAAAGTGTTGTCCAGTGTCACCTGTGGGAGATTCAGACGACAGCCTTTTCCACTTGCCAGAAAAAAACTGACTTCAGTTTGAGGAACTGATCATTTTCTGCAATAAACAAGACAAAACACTACTCTGACTTATACTTCAGTCTGATGCACACACAAACACCAACACCCACGCGCCTCTCAAATTATGTACAAGTCACAATCTAAGCTTATGTCAGTGACACAATTCATTAAAATACCAACAAACATAACACATACACATACACAGTACCTAATACTGAAGTGCATGTCTAGTATAGCACTGTTTGCATGTGCAGGCATGCACACACACACACACACACACACACATGCACACAACACACACACATTCACTCACACACACACACAAACACACACGCCTACAGCCTACAGGCATGTAATACACAACACTGTATCCATCAACAGTTGCACTCTTGATTTACAGAAATAGTAGGTCTTATATAAAATCATGTTTACTTTGTAAACAATCATTCATAAAAAAAATCAGATTCTAAGATTTTTTATAACTTTTTAAAGAAATTATTCATCACTGATCTTATATAGATCTGTATAATCATGTTTGATCTATACACATTCATAAAAAAAGATTCAGATTCTAAGACTTTTTGTATAACTTTTTGAAGAAATTATTCATCACTGATCTTATATAGATCTATATATAATCATGTTTGATCTGTAAACATTCATTACAAAAAATCAGATTCTAAGACTTTTGGTATAACTTTTTAAAGAAATTGTTTATCACTGATCTTATATAGATCTAGATAATCATCACTGATCTTATATAGATCTGTATAATCATGTTTGATGTGTAAACATTCATAAAAATAATTCAGATTATAAGACTTTTATTTATAACTTTTAAAGGAAATTATTCATCGCTGACAGTCAATATTTATGGAAAAGACGAACTTAAGTTGCCTGGCTTTCTCTCGTCTGAGAAAACGTGCTGGTTTGTGATTGAAATGATTATTGCCAGTTCTGATCAAATAGCTTAAAATCTATTCATCTAATCCCACAGCAGAGTAAAACGTACTCATAAGATGAAAAAATGTTATTTAATTCATACATACTTACCGATATGTAGGCCTACTCGAATTTCATCAAAAACTGACGGCACAGAATCGAAAGTACTCGACGTCATCTTGGTTTGAGATCGACAGACGATGGAAGTCGGTACTCATTCAAACTGATAAAAGTCTATTCGCGACAGCGTATGAATGTGACTGTAACCATGCGCATTCGAAAGGGTATTCATTGTTTTATATTTTCACCTGAAGATGCCATATTTTGAAGATTCGTGTTCGTCAGAATTCAAATTTTTAGAACACCGTGCGTACAAAAGGGTTAATATCTTGCAAATGGTTAATCAAATCAGACTGGCTGTTAGGTATTCAATTTCCTCATGGCCTGACCGACATTTTGATACTACGTAGTGCGAGTGTCGCGCGTAGACTTTCAGTTGAAAAAAAGTGTCAGTTTCACTCGGCCTCGACCGAAAAACGGCACAACACGCGGAAAGCGATCACACAAACGGCTCGTATTTTGTCATCGTCCATTCACCACACACACTCAGTAATAACAAGAATACACTCGACTGAAAGAAGAGAAATCAATCTTTATTTTCCTCATAATGGTTTAAAGAAGTAGCGATGTGACAGCTGAATAAGCGTTTGATAAGAAACAACAAAATCGTCAATTTTTCACAATGATGTCAGCAAAATGACGTGCCTGCCGGTACCTAATAACAGTCCCTTTCTAATCAGCATAAATCCACAATCCCTGTTTTATTTTTCACTTTTGACCTGATGCAACCTCGTATTCACCATTTCTGGAGAACAACTCAACTACACTACGCACAAAAAGTTAAGGATCACTCTGAGAAAACAGGTGCGTAATAAACTCAGTTCGCTGCTGTTATTTATTTCTCAGTCCAGCCAAATTGTTATGAATTCTTGTTCAGCTGTAAGTGGGCGATGTTGTGTTAGTGCGAAAATTGCACGGGATTCTCTACTACTGAGCTTGGCCGCAAACGGAAAAGCGGAAACTTGCGAAAAAGGACCTTGTTTTGGACCGTTCTGCCTGAACACATTGCACAAGCCAGATGGAAAAACCATTATGCACGTGCAAGCACTGCTGTTTATGTGTGAGATGCTGTCTCTTGCTTGGCTTTATAAGAAGACATTCCACCAGTAGTAGGCCTGATCTGACAATGCCTCCACGACGAAAATTGAGCGAGTTTGAGAGGGGACGAGCTGTTGCATGGTTCCAAGATGGTGTTCCCAAGCGAGAAGTGGCCAGGCGACTTCAGGTGTCCATCTCGGTCATTGTCAGACTGATTCAACGCTTCACAACCACTGGGAGGGTCCATGAAAGACGCAGATCTAGTCGACCGAAGAAGACAAACCCACGTGAAGATCGTCTTATTGAACGACAAGCCTTGCAGACAAGAACAGCCTCTTCCAGCATCATTCAAAGGCAGCTGAGGGTGGCTACTAACATCAACATCAGCCAGCAGACCATACGGAACCGCCTTCATGGGTTTAACCTCCGTTCTCGTCGCCCAGCTGTACGGCCACGCTTAACTCCAGCCCATAGGGGAGCACGCCGCGCCTTCTGCAGACGTCATGTGAGGTGGACACGTCAGCAATGGTCCCAGGTCCTGTTCAGTGATGAATCACACTTCACCATCAACCACAACGACGGCCGACTGAGGGTCTGGAGGCGCCCAGGGCAACGCTTTATTGACACCACTGTCCAAGAAAAGGTGGCCTTTGGTGGAGGTTCTGTAATGGTCTGGGGGGCCTTCAGCCTTCACCACAGAACACCCTTGTATCCTGTACAGGGTAACCTGACTGGCCTCCGATACCAGGATGAGATCCTTCGACCGCTGGCTGTGCCTACACTGCAGCAGATGGGACCGACGGCTGTCTACCAGGATGACAACGCTCGCCCCCACAGGGCAAGGGTGGTCAACGACTTCCTGCAGCAGTCTGGAGTCAACAGAATGGAGTGGCCAGCATGCAGTCCCGATCTCAACCCGATTGAGAACCTCTGAGATGAGCTGGATCCCAAAGTGAGGAGCAACCACCACCCTCCCAGGGATGCCCAACACCTCTACCAGATGCTGCAGGCTGAGTGGCAGGCGCTTCCACAGAGGATCTTCACCAACCTGGTCAACTCGATGAGGACTCGCTGCGTCGAGTGCAAGAACAGCCATGGCGGTTACACGCATTACTGAACTTTTGGGAGCATCAGAATGCCCTGTCTTGTGATTTCAATGACTTTGGGAAATCAAATTTCGATACGTACCCACTTTGATCAAATGTACACACCAAACGATTGCTCGAAATTGAAGGCAATTGTGTATCGTTATCACTAAAGCATGGAATTAAATGTTTGCCAAACTTCAACGCATTGGCTTTCTTATTTTGAAAGTTATGAATTTTTGTGCAAGTGATCCTTAACTTTTTGTGCGTAGCTTACAATCGCGGTTGCAGCAGTGTGTAGTAGACGATAGACTCAACGTAAAACTTAATGACCTTGACCTTTATAAGGCCATTTCCTTTCTGTGAAGGACAACTAGATCTAGCACAGTGCTGTTTCTAATTTCAAGGTGAGTATTAAAGGACAATTGTTAATTTACCCCATTATTACTGAGACTAAGTTTATTCTGTGGCCGTTTACATAAGGTATCAGCCATAGTCTTAGAACTTTGATGACAAAAAGAGAACCAGAAAATTAGAAGACATTGATTATTCAATTAATGATATTTAATATTTAGTCTACTTCACCAGTTCACGAAACAAGGAAGTTTAATTGTACTTCGAGCTCTACTCCACGAAACAACAAGGTAGTTTAACTGTTTTTCTCTCAATTTGTGTATAATTTGTTGCGTAGTAATTGTTCTTTGTTGTCGTAATTAATTTACGCTTGGCAAAGGCCAACTGGCCGAAGGTTTGCGCCTGTCTTGTGATAAATATGCGTTCGGTTCTGATACTGTTTTCATGTAGTTTTGGTTCATGTTTCAATTGTTTGCTTGAAGTTGAACGTGGGAGGTCTGAATTGTTTTGGACAAAAAGTCAATTGAAGTCGAAGTCAGTGTGCTCCTCGTTGAGGCTCTCTCACAGTGACTGAATCGGACCTAATGAAGTATTTTAAAATACACATCTATCTACATACAGATCTATAGAGCTATATCATAGTATATGAATTGGTACTGCGGCAGTGTAGATAGCATATATGGTTTTACTCATAATGATACAGTTTATAGGATAAGGATGAAATCAGATTATGAAATCCTGTGAATTAAACCATTTCTGCAGATTGATTGATTAGATTAAGTTTAACAAATGTTTGTGTGGTACAGATACTGTAGTACTAGCAGGCCTACCAATAGTCTACACATCAGAACTAGAGAAAGTGTAGCTACTGATTTATTTATCATGGTTATAAGTTTGATGACTTACATTATTTAGAATGTACATTTTATTGGCAAAATGACATGTTCTTAATTATTTGTAAAATCACTGTGTAAGAATGTCAAATGTAAAAAAAAACATGTCTCTACTTACATGTATGTAATTATCTATGTATTATGGGTTTCAATGCACCTCAGTATATCACTATAGATGCATGTGTGTGCATTTGTATATGAATGCATTCATGCAATTTTGTGTGCTCACGTGTGCATGCACATGCAGCTGTATATATTTTACTCCATCCACTCCCCCCTCCTATCCCACCCTCACCCCCCACCCGCAGATAACACACACATATAGTTAAGAGATAACATTCCCTTTCTTTTCAATTGTTGCTTCCAAGGTGTGAGAGGCTTGATTACTCCTGTCAAAATTCAGTATGAAGTTACTCCAGTGAGGACTTACAAATGGATCTTTGCAAATATGAACATTGTGGTGACTTAGTATGCCAGCTTCTTTCTGAGAAAGTTTGAAATAAGTGAATACCTACGATGTCTGTGCATTACACTTACAGTAGCTCCGCATGTCAACTTCTTTCCAAGAAAGTTATGCAGCTTTTGGGGGATACTTTTCTTGTTCACATCTGATTCAAATATGATTTAAAAATGAACTAACTATGGCTTGACCATCTTCCTTGCTTTTAGAACTGATTTTATTGTTATATTATAGCACTCATGTTACAAACTGGACTCCACTGTTCTTGTCACATCCTTACTAAAAAGTGTCTCAACTGACACTTGACCATTCTTTCAAGAAATAAAAGTACAAAAGACAAACGGACAGCTTCTGGGTATTTTGTTTTTCTAAATGGGCAGGGTAATTTATATTATGCTCATTAGCATCGAAAGTGGGTATTTGCATGATGTCTCATGATATACAAAAATAAACTGGTGATGGACATGATGGTGGACATGAAAATGTACCTCATTCCTCACTTACATGTACAGTCTGACAGAATCCAAGTGTTTATATATAACTTCAGTAACACCACCCATCTCTAATGGAAACCCCAGTTTCATAACCCTTGCTTTGCTATTAATGGTATTATTGTACAATTGTAGACATTCTTTATGTCCAGCATCACAAGAGACTTTTCACTAAGTGATGTGACTTTTTCCATTACACCATAAACAGTCTTTTCCTCTCTGTTTTCATGCAAGCAAATGGTTTAACTTTATCAAATTACAGAGATTTTTATTCAAGTTTTGAAATTCTGTGGATTGTGTCCCCTTTTCTTGCACACACACACATACACGTGCACACACAACACACACACACACACACACACACACACACACACAACACACACACACACACACACACAGAGCAGTAGATAGATAGATAGATAGATTGTGAGTGAGTGTGTGGTGTGTGTGTGTGTGTGTGTGTGTGTGTGTGTGTGTGTGTGTTGTGTTTGTGTGTGTGTGTGTGTGTGTGTGTGTGGTGTGTTTAAGGATTATATATACTGTAGATCATACATATGTGTACATCTGAATTTAACCGAAGTTTGGAGTGATAACAATTCCACCAAAGATGAGAGAAAAGGGATGACATTTTCCTTGGTGTAGATTTTGACTTGTACCTGTGATAATATTTTTATTGTCCTTTATTATCATTTTAAGTTGTTTAAAACTATCTTACTGACATATAGTATATACTGTATCATCACTTATGGAATTACAGATTTTGATGCTTTCAGCCTGTGCCTGTAAGACTGGAAGTTAACAGCGTTTGGCTGAACATGATGTATGGATACATGTAAATTGTGACTGAAATAGTGAAAATGTCTGTGTCAAATGGTTACCTGGCCCGATCAGTTATGGAGAAGGTAAAAAGGAGAAAGAATTAAATCTGGATACCATTCTGTGATGTTGACCCACAAAGGGATTGATGGCTTGGGATTTGTTGTTTTTGTTTCTTTTGTAATGGGACAAACTCTGAACACACGAACACACATACGCTACATAGCAAGAGCTCCTCTTTGTGTTGCTCCTTTGGAATTTGATGAATGATCAACTCCTTGTACAAGTATTTTTGAGACTGAATATGATTATTTGGTTTTGATACAGGTGTGGAGAAGGGAGTTCAAGGGAGTACAATACTGCAGGTGGAGTTCAAGGGAATACAGCAGTGCAGGTGTGTTTTTGGTATTATATGAGATTAGAGTCACTGAGCCAAACCGCGGCCAGCCCTGACCGCGGCCGGTTGCTATAACTCTGTGTTCTGACCGACTTTGAAACTCTGATACTCGCGCGCAGCTTCCCCTTAGGTACACAAGCTTTTTTCATCTTCCCGCGCCTCACAACCGACGTGATCTTACTGGGAGGTACACACTCGTCGAGACCCTGCAAAACTTTGCAGTCTATGTTTTCAGGTGAGTTGTTTTGCACTTCGTGATTTCTATATATACCGGTTGTTTTGGGTTTCCGATGCAATGTACGCTTCGAAAGTAAGTATTGTAATCGTGTCGGCCGCTTTTCATCACCCGCAGAGTAGAATGATATGAGCGGTCGCCATGGCTGCGGTCATGGCAGGGTAAAATGTTGGATGACTAGGCGCGGCCACGTGCAGCACGGCGTGGCCGCGGTCAGGTTGGCTGTGTGGAAGAAGTGGAGGGAGGGGAAAGAAGAGGAATGAAAGTGTTTGCTGGTAGACAAATTGGAAATCAAGTGTTGATGACTTGCACCTACCCACCCACCCTCTCATTCTCTCTGATCTCCAGCATTTATGACCATCCACGTTGGCAGTTGAAGTAATAAAGCTAGAAAGGGATATTGAAAGCAGGCAACAAAGTAAAGAAAGCATAAGATTTATGAATACAATTTCAAGCCAAGATTAAATTTATTTGGAAACAAATATCTGGACTAGATCTACATCTTATTGATTTTTCTCTTTTTCAGTGCATGATGGCAAAAAACCAACATAATCCCAAATGGACTACTGATGATCTGAAAGCTGTTGAAGAGGTGAGGAATGGTGCCCCTAAGAGGAAAAAGGCTGAAAAATATGGCATTCCTTGGGGGACTTTTTGTGACAAAACGTCAGGGAGACGAAAAATTGAACAGCACGAAAAAAACATTCTTTCCAAAGAGGAGGAAGGCCAAAATGTTGCCTATCTCAAAGAGATGGGTGCAAGAGGCTTTGGGAAAACGAAAGATGAACTGTTGGCAGTGGTCAGGAACTTTCTCAACCAAAAGGGAAGAGAAACCAAATGGCAAAATAATACACCCTCAACCAAATGGTTTCGTCTTTTCCGGAAAAGACATAGTGAAATTGTATTTAGAAAGCCCCAGCTTCTTGGAAAGCAAAGAGCTCTTGTTTCTTAGACGGATATTTTAACCTGGTTCTCTGGGTTCACTGAAGCAATAAAGACCATTGATCCATCAATTCTTTTAGAGCCAGACAGAATCTATAACTGTGATGAGTCTGGCTTTAGTTTGAATGCCGTAAATGGACGAGTGCTGTCATTTCTTGGGACCAAATTTGTGTACCAGATTGGCAGTGAGGCAAAAACCATGATAACTGCACTCGTCTGCTGCAGCGCTGCAGATCATTTCACCTGGCCAATGTTGATATATCCTGGCACACAGTTTCGAGGATTCAAACCACAAGAGGTGTTTGAACAATCATTCATTGGAAGATCAGAGAATGGTTGGATAAACCAGGACTTGTTTTTTTCATGGCTGAGAATGGTGTTTCTGCCTCAAACTGAGCACGTAAAAAATCCGCTCCTACTATTAGTAGACGGACACATCAGTCACCAATCATTGCAGGCATCGAAATTATGTGCCGACAATGGGATCGTATTATATTGCCTGCCTGCCCATTCCTCCCACATCTTGCAACCTCTTGATGTGGGGGTCTTCAAAACGATGAAAGCTGAGTGGAAGCAGGCTGTCAAGAGGCAAAATGAAACCGAAATAGTCACCAAACGGACATTCGCTCGGACATTCAAAGAGGCCTACGAACACACTATTGC
>JAPXFY010003029.1:0-23673 GCA_030674185.1 Monoplex corrugatus
GGGAGACACCATGTTCTGTGTGGAGTTGGCTTGGATCGCTGATTACTTCCCCAGTGGAGGATTTGAGGGGGGCGATCTTGCTCTGTGTTGGTCCCAGTGCCTTCTTGATGCCATCATACATTCCTTGGATGTTGCCTCTTTCAACAGCACTCTGTATCTCTTCATGAGCTCTGTCCAGTACTCGTTTGCGCAGCGCCTGGCGTTAAGCTGAACCTTGCTCTTGGCAGCCCTGAGGATTTGCAGGTTCCTTCTCACTGGGTGACCTCTTATACTCAGTGAGTGCGGCGCGCTTGGCCTTAATAGTGGGAGTCATCTCTGATGATTTGGCCTCAAACCAGTCGTGGGACTTCACAGTTTTCTTCCCAAAGGTGGCCATACAATGCGGTGCATGGTGTCTCGTAGCATTTCCCATCTCTTACTAGGATCAAATCCAGTTGGTGCCAATGTTTTGAGTGCGGGTGCCTCCAGGAGACTTTGTGTTGAGGCTTCTCTTGAAGAAGGAGTTGGCGATGCACAGTTCATGGCAGGCACAAAACTCAAGCAGTCGCTGTCCATTCTCATTCATTTTCCCCACTCCAAAAGAACCGAGGCAGGAGGGCCATGAGTCATTGTCTGCATCCCACTCTGGTGTTGAAGTCGCCCAGAAGAACAAGTTGTTCTGTCCTGGGGATGTTCCTTATGGTTGATGCAAGATTTTCGTAGAACTCATCCTTGGCGTCTGGAGAGGCGGACAGAGTTGGGGTATAAATACTGATGAGAGTGACATAGCCTTCGGTGTGTTGAGGCGGAGAGTCAAGAGTCGCTCTGAACCGCCGCTTCCTGGTTCAATCATGTTCAGCAGGCTGTTCCTTACTGCAAAGCCTACTCCGTTCTCTCTTGGGGCATCAGAACTCTTTCCTTGCCAGAAGAAGGTGTAGTCCCTTTCCTTTAGTTTTCCCTGAGTCAGCCAGCCGTGTTTCCTGCAGAGTGGCAAAGTCCACGTTGAGCCTCTTTAGCTCGCTGTTTATGACGGCGGTCTTTCTGGCGTCGCTGATGTCTTGCAGATCTTGGGAGAGCCCAGGCATCATTGTTCGGACATTCCAACAGCCCAGTTTCACTGCGGATCCTTTTCCTGATCCGTTTCTTGAATTTGAATTTTTCTTTCTCCTGGTGCGGTAGTTAACGATCTGCTTGTCAGATTTTCTCTTAATCTTCATGCACCCAATAAAGAAGGGAGGTCGTGGCGGGACAGCACCTAACTGGCTGGGGGCTGCCCAGCTTAGGTGGGCGGTAGCTGTCCAGTAAGACACGAAGGTCTCTCCCACCGTCAAAAGCAACCTCTGGCGTCAGCTCTACGCCAGTTGAGCAATGACTTATCACCGGTATATGTTGCTTCCCGTGTTGTGCCGACACTAGTGTTAGTAGTGAGGCTGGAGTGTCCTCTCCAGGTCGTAGGTGCAGAGTGTTTGTGGATGAATGGTGATGTAAGCCTGGGCAGTGTAATATGCAAGACAGGCTGTTGCCCATGCAACTTGTCCCCCCTTCTCCACCTCGCTGACAATCCAAAGGAACAGCAGGGCTGGCGCCCTTTGATGGATCTCATTTATTTCCACCAGGGTTTCTAGCCACCCTCCTCACCATCTTCCTGAGAGGACTGGTGGGGTTGCTGGTTTAGTCGCCAGCAATTCGACCCTGTGACAGGTAGTACTGGGTTCCAGGTTACCAGTAGCGGATACATCTATCCGACCTGACTGGGATACACACATACACACACACGTACACACACACATAGACAAACACATGACACACACACACAAAACATATATATATATATATATATATATATATATACAATATACATATATATATATATATATACATATATGTGTGTATATACATATATATATATATATATATATATATATATATATTATATATGTACATACATGCACAGTGGAGCTCACGTGCACGTATACACAGAAGCGTGCGCGCACATACACAGACACACACACACATACACACACACATAACGTTTCATGTCACAGGACTTTTTCCTCGTCATCTTTGACAGTTCTCTTGGTGAAAGTGTATAAACGCTAGAATTCAGTCAGTCAGGACTCAGACTATAATCTCTGTACATTTGAAGGCGTGTATACTATTGTTTAATCTATTTAAAATTTGTGTCTGTTCTAGATCAAACTCTTATCTTGATTAGTAGGACTTCTTTTCTCCATAGTTTTACTCATTTTTTTCTACCTTTACTTCATAGTAAAAGTAATCAGTCCCTCCCCCTCCCCATTTTCCTCGTACACAGAAAACCAAACGCGCTGATTGGTCCTTGTTTCAGACTGCTCTTGCTAATCGAGATTTCACACATTATAAAAGTGAAAATGTAGACGTTATGTTTTCTAAATTCCAGGAGTCAGTTCTAGCTGCTGCAGACCTTTCCATCCCGAAACTCAAAACTTTTAAGACCAATAACCGTTTGGGTAATGTTTGGTGGATGGAGGCATGTGAGCAAGCAGTTCAGTATAAAAAGAGAAATACAAAATCTACATCAAAAGCAGGAAACCTGAAGATCATATGGAAATGAAAAAAGCTAACACCCAGTGTAATAAAATCATTGCTGAAGCAAAGAAAAATTATTGGGCATCATACTGCACAAAAAAAATTTCAGATTTTAAGGATTTCCATAAAGTCTGGACAAAAATGAATCCAATGAAAAATGGAGCCAACTTACCTAGGTGTCCAATAATGATTGACACATATCACACATTTCCTTCCGACATGGACAAAGCTGAATCTTTTGTGGAACTTTTTGCCGAAAATATTAAAGTAGATGGTTTGACTCCTACCTGCAAACACTACAGGGAAATGGCAGCTAACAACCCTATCTACACTGATCCAATACCTCAGAATGATCGCTGGTTTAATTCTCCAATCCTGAAAGTTAAAAGACATTCTCTCTACACAACAAAAGGAGTTCGGTAGGTGTCGATGCAGTTTCAACTGAAATGATTAAACATCTTCCAGAAAACTATATTATTTTTTTACACAACATTTTTCAGAAATGCTGGGTTGGTGGAAGTATACCACAATTATGGCAAAAGTCTATTGTTATGCCAGTATTAAAAGCAGGAAAGCCTAAAACAATAAAAACAGTTACAGACCTATTGCGTTGACGTCCCATACGAGCAAACTTTTGAAAAATTGCTATTAAACAGACTTGTACATTACTGTGATAAAAATAATGTTATTCCAGTAAATCAGGCTGGTTTTAGAAAAGGGAGATCTACAGTTGAGCACCTGGTTAAACTTACCACTCACATCAAGAAACAGTTTCCCCGCAGAAAAAAGTCTTTTAGCTACTTTTTTTGATGTAAAAAAAGCTTACGATCAAGTTTGGCATGCCGTTTATTGTACAAGCTGAAATCTATTGGTTTATCAGGCAATATGTATGATTATATTGTCTTTTTTAGCCAATAGAACTATTCAGGCAAGAGCGGGAACTAGTTATTCTTCCTCACGACATCTTGATATGGGAATTCCACAAGGTTCAGTGATAGCACCGCTTTTATTTAATATCCTTATACAGGATCTTCCTAAAGCACTCTCAAATCGTGTGTTTTGGCACAGTACGCTGATGATATTTGCTTGATTCCTTTCGTTGCCAACTCATAGGGCTTGTGTGCAGGCTTAAGGCTTGTGCCATGATCATGTTGGATCTTTTCCATCACATGGCATCAGAGGCTTACCTACACATAGGGTTTATGTCCAGGCTTAAGGTTTGTGCCATGATCATTCTGGATGTTTTCCATATGTGACATTAGTGCTTATGGAATTTATTCCGAGCACCAAGACGTCATCTTGAGAAACAGAAGCTGAAGTCAAAACATCTTTTTGTTATGTGACGTTTAACTAAAACAATACTTCACAAAAAAAATATTTGTTTTCGTTTCAATGACATAAATGTCAAGATGAACCAGCAAGCAGCTTCCAACATAGCATTCTCCATCATTTTGTTGTTTTAGGTGAACATTTAAAACCAGGCAAAGCAGAACAAAAATGATTTATTATCTTTGTGTACATATTCACCAGAAATAATATTGGTCCAAAGTCATAGTTACCCTGTATACCCCCAAACTACCCACCCACAACTGGTCATGGTTCCAGTGTCGATTTGGTGTTAAACATTTTTGGTTCTTTTTCTATTTGTCTTTGTTTTTCCTTTTTCAAATTTTTGAAACAAAATACGATACTTTGGAACGAATATTGATAGATGTGTAAATAGCTGTGGACTGTACGTCAAGTATTCATGTTTGTGTGCATGTGTGGGTAGTAGAGTTGGTCTCACAATTGTTCACACATACACAAACGCGCACGCTCGCACACACACGCACACACACCACACACACACACACACACACACACACACACACACACACACACACACACACACACACACACACGCGTTCACGCTCGAACATACACACACAGACACATACACGCGCTTACAGGCGCACACACGAATACACACAAATACCCCCCCCCCCTCACACACACACACACACACACACATACTCACGCGCAACACACACACACACACACACACAATGCACACACACAATACACACAAAACACACACACACAATACACACACACACAATACACGCACATACACACACACACACACACACACACACACACACACACACACACACACACATACGCACACACACACACACACAATACACATATACACACACGCGCGCGCACACACACAACACAACACACACACACACACAATACACACACATGCACACACACACGCACTACAAACACACAATACACGCACACACACACACACACACACACATACACACACAATACACACACGCGCGCGCGCACACACACACACACACACACAAACACACACACACACACACACACACACACACACACACACACACACACACACACACACACACACACACACACACGCACATGATCTGTCTTCTAAAATGTGTATTCATTTTCCGGAGAGGAGACCACTCAAAAGATTTAAGCCACACTCTCTGTCATTACAACACAGCAAATTACTCAAAAAAGTATCTTGGGAGGGGGTCCTCACCTCACACACCACAATGATTATAGGAAACTTGATACGGACTGCTCTCAGCCTTTCTCCTGCAAGGCCCTACAGCGGTATTTCCTTTTTTCCTGGCTCTGGTAGCTCCAGCAGTATTGATTTCCCCTGTACCAGCTGAACAGCTCTAGTTTCATGTCTCCTTGCTCCTGCAATTACCACAGCAATTCAGTTGTTGTCGTGACTCCACCAACCTTGTCCAAGGTCGCGGAAAGTATTGATTATATTATAATTTCCTGCCATTCCCGGCAAAGGACAGTTCAAAATTTATCGTTGGGGTCTCACGTCAAAAAGATTTCTCAATACAGTTCGCAAAGAACAAAAATCCCTTTGCAATTTTACCTGTTATATTATTTTCCAAAGCCAACACAAAACAGAAAGCACAATCCACTATCTTCACATAACATTTATTGACCATTTATATGTACCAAACTCATAACTCACGTTGTCATCATCACACCGTAGCGTGTCATATCCATTTAATCCAAACAATGTGTAAGGAGTAGTAAACATTACCAAATAATTCATGCATTGCAAAGAATAAATATCTAAACAATCTCCAAACACAGACATCAGGTCACTGAACCAAAACGCTCCCCTCTACATACGCAGAAAAATAATATTCGAATGTAATTTTTTTTGTCAAAGTTATTTTTTGTGTGACTATTATAGACAAGGCAATGGTAGATATGTAAGTTGGTCTATGTGCTAATATAGATGTTATTAGATGATAACATTTAGGACCATTTCACGTTGTTCTGCCCATTACAGAAAAAGAGAATATAAAAGAAAATCTTTAGTTCGTAAGTTTTCTTCTATCCCCATACGTGCATTCATGACATTTTCTATCTAATGAAAACTTAAATGCACAGCAAAATAAAACTATTTTCTTTCATAGACGAACCATCTTCTTCCAAGCGTTTTCGACCTATACTTATATGTTACTACTTGGTTGTAATAACATGATAATATTGTCAAATACAACCACAAAAATTATTTTCAAAACATGCAAACAGATAGACACACGCACATACACATTCATTATGTTTTGTTGAACGCGTTCTACTGATATGAACACCCAAAAGAAGATTATTACATCAGTTTATGAGACCTGAGAATTTGAAAAAAAAAGGACAAATGCAAATATAAATATTTTATTCCTCTAATCAAACGGTATTATCAACATTTACTTTTTTCCAACTCAGCGTTCCCACCTGACAGGTAAGTTTTCACAGCAAATATTGAGTTCTCCACTGAGCAGTCTGTGGGCCAAGGAACACTCTCAGAGTGAAAATTAAATTCAAACCTAACGGAAAACTGTTCAGTTCCTCCCTGAACTAGAGAGAACCAAGGTTGCACACAGTGATTAGAAAAATCAGGACACAGAAACCACAACTTCAAAATAACCTAAACCAATTTCCTTACAGTGTGTCACAATAATAATAGGTGTTCCTTCCCACTGCAATTTCTGTTGCCTTGATATTTATACTGAAAATACAACTATGTCGTTTGTTTGTAGCTACTACATCATATCAGATGTTCTGCAAAAAATAACTATGTCTGATTTCTTCCTCTTTTTTAAAAATGTATTCCATAAAGACTAAGAGTACGACCATTATCCACTGGCAACAATCAGCTTTGCTTGAGTGACTCATGAAGAAAGACAAGTCCATGGTGAGGTAATGACAGGAGAGATGGGAAGAGCAAGAACGAATCAGAATAACTCTTTGCTGTCCATGTACTTCACTCTCACTGTCACAGTCAAGTTCCGTGTGATAACTGTCTGTCTAGAGTTGATCTGTTGTTTGGTAACTTGTGGTTCTCTATCTTTAACTTTATTTTAGAAACATGGGTTGTTTCATGTCAACTTCAACGGATGAATGTGCGCGTGGTGATGGTGGTGGTGGTGGTGGTGGTGGGGTGTGTGTGTGTGTGTGTGTGTGTGTGTGTGTGTGTGTGTGTTGTGTTGTGTGTGTGTGTGTGTGTGTGCTTGTGTTTGTGTGTGTGTGTGTACGTGTGTGTGTGTGTGTGTGTGTGTGTGTGGTGTGTGCGTGCGTGCGTGCGTGCATGTATATATATATGTGTGTGTGTGTGTTTGTGTGTGCATGTGTGTGTGTGGGTGTGTATATGTGTGTTTATGTTTTGTGTGTGTGTGTGTGTGTGTGTGTGTGTGTGTGTGTGTGTGTGTGTGTGTGTGTGTGTTATGTGTGTGCGTGTGTGTCTGCGTGCGTTTATGTGGGTGTGCTTGTGCGCGCGCACGTGCATGTGTGTGTGTTTTGTGTGTGTGTGTGTGTGTGTGTGTGTGTGTATGTGTGTGTGTGTGTGTGTGTGTGTGTGTGTATGTACATGTATGTGTGTGTGTATGTATGTATGTGAGAGAGAGAGACAGACAGACAGACAGACAGAGAGACAGACAGAGAGACAGACAGACAGACTGATAGATAGACTGACAGACAGACAGTCAGACAGACAGACAGAGACAAAGAAGGGTGTGGGAATTAGTGGAGTGCACGTTCAATACTAAAAAAAAAACGCGTTTTAAAATGAATTCCCACTATGATAGAAGTTTCTGTGTGTCCTGAAACATAACACCATAACTGTACTTTGTGGTCAGATACTATCACACCATAACTGTACTTTGTGGTCAGATACTATCACACCATAACTGTACTTTGTGGTCAGATACGATCACACCCTAACTGTACTTTGTGATCAGATACTATCACACCCTAACTGTACTTTGTGGTCAGCTATTATCACACTCTAACTGTACTTTGTGGTAAGATATTATCACACCCTAACTGTACTTTGTGGTCAGATACTATCACACACTAACTGTACTTTGTGGTCAGATATTATCACACCATAACTGTACTTTGTGATCAGATATTATCACACCCTAACTGTACTTTGTGGTCAGATATTATCACACCCTAACTGTACTTTGTGGTCAGATATTATCACACCATAACTGTACTTTGTGGTCAGATATTATCACACCATAACTGTACTTTGTGGTCAGATATTATCACACCATAACTGTACTTTGTGGTCAGATACTATCACACCCTAACTGTACTTTGTGATCAGATACTATCATACACTAACTGTACTTTGTGGTCAGATATTATCACACCATAACTGTACTTTGTGGTCAGATATTATCACACCCTAACTGTACTTTGTGGTCAGATACTATCACACCCTAACTGTACTTTGTGGTAAGATATTATCACACCCTAACTGTACTTTGTGGTCAGATACTATCACACCCTGACTGTACTTTGTGGTCAGATACTATCACACCCTAACTGTACTTTGTGATCAGATACTATCACACCAGAACTGTACTTTGTGGTCAGATACTATCACACTATAACTGTACTTTGTGGTCAGATACTATCACACCCTAACTGTACTTTGTGGTCAGATACTATCACACCCTAACTGTACTTTGTGGTCAGATACTATCACACTATAACTGTACTTTGTGGTCAGATACTATCACACCCTCACTGTACTTTGTGGTCAGATATTATCACACCCTAACTGTACTTTGTGGTCATATACTATCACACCCAGCTGTACTTTGTGGTCAGATATGATCACACCCTAACTGTACTTTGTGGTCAGATATATACACCCGTAACTGTACTTTGTGGTCAGATGCTATCAAACCCTAACTGCATTTTGTGGCAGATACTATCCACTCTCTCTCTCTCCTCTCTCTCTCTCTCTCTCTCTCTCTCTCTCTCTCTCTCTCTCTCTCTCACTACTCTCTCTCGCGTAAGCACACATACACACTCTTGCACACATGCGTTCATATTTAGTTTTTTAATTGATTTGTTTTTGTTTATGTACATGGTTCCTCGTGTTTTTTGTTTTTTTAGCAGACGTGTCTGAACGTTAATCTTAGCATGGTTCCATCTCTACATAATCCACTTGGAGCATTTTTTTGCCTAAAACTCACACCAGTCTGTCTGCCATGTTTTCTGTAAATTGGTCTGGGTCTGTCAGTGCTGCAGAAATTGATTGAAGGTAATAAAAGGGCGGTTCAACCAACGATAAGTGGGCTTTTCGATCAAATTCAAATCAGGATCTTTGGTGTCAGTGGCTCGTTGGGGATGTTGTTGATCTATGTGGTGGTGGTCTCCTTACCAGTGGGTCGCTCATCTGGTCTGGCTCTGTGACTGATCAGTTACTGTCGTTATTAGAAGGTTTGTTAGGCTGCTCCAATTATGTTGGTTCAGAACTGTCTTGGCTACCTACCGCCAAAGAGACCTGACCTTACCGCAGAGTCTTCTTTGGTGAGTAGTGTCATGGCAGCTTGACATCACTGTCTGGAACTGAGTCTTGAACTGAAAAACTGTTTTGGGTGAAACGTTGAGGAGCTGAAGCTGGAAGTATTGGAGTAATGACATTGAGGCAGCATGGAAGCCGCCCAACAACGCTGCTATATCTGATCGCATCTTTCCATGACGAATGCAAGGGTCGTGCAGTTTGGCTTATCATACTGAGAACCATTTCCCATTCAAAGTGGAGTGAAGTAGGACTTGACCCTACTCCAGCATCCCTAGAAACGTCTCTCTGTACTGTCATAATCTTTCAGAGCATCAGATGACGGAGTGTACCTACACACTAGCTTAAGTGCAAATTGTTCAACTTTTTGCACACTTCAGAGCAAAGACCAAAGTGTGTCAGGCCCTGATCCTGCAGATATTCTTTGCTGATGCTGCTGCCTTGACATCTCACACACAGCCTGGTCTCTAAAGGTTACTCAACTCCCCAGCGCATCCTTTCCAAGAATTTCGCCTCATCATCAGTCTAACGAAGACAGATATCATGGGACAGATCGTCAGCAAAGTCCCAATATCATCATCGGTGATCACACCTTCCAAGTGGTAAATTAATTCATCTATGTAATAATTAATAATTACAATATTTGTATAGCACAAAATCTTGATAGAAATCAAATCTAAACACTGAACATACACATACGCACGCATGCACACACACGTGCGCGCACACACACATACACACACATGGCTAAAATGGGGAAAAAGAAGAAAAGCAATGGAAAAGTATAGAGAACATATTATATACAAATATATATTACAATGTGATGCCACACCGAGCAGAGACAGGCTGCAGAGGGGGTTGAGTGAGGTCAGGATTTTATGCAGAGGATAAAAGGTGAGTTTTGAAAGCGGACTTGAAGGAGACAAAAGTAGGTTGCTGATGGACTGAGAGAGGAAGTTTGTTCCAGGAGAGTGGACCCAGAAACAGAGAAGGCTCCTGGACCATAGGCACTAAGATTCGTGCGTGGAAAGTGAAAAGTCAGAGGATCGGAGGCAGAGCAGAGGGTAGGATCGAAAATTCCCAACAACTTGTCCCTCGCCAGGGTTCAACAACTGGACAGAGTAAGCTGCTGCTGCCATGGCCAAGCTGTCAAATAAACGAAATAAACAAATAAAATGAATATATACATTCCTATTTCACCTCAAAAAACTGTACCAATCACTGATTTCAAAACTGCTGTCCTCATGGTCTCATGGTCCTGTTGTCTAAGATGGCGGCAGACAGAAAAAAAATTCCCACTTGCACAGAAAAGGACCATAAAGTCAACAGTCATAACTGTGCCTTCTGAACAACTCGTTCTGCGATATTTCAGACGTCTAAAACCTACAAGAAACGCTGTAAAGAAAACTTACTATGTTGCAACATGTTTTGATACAGATAGAGTCACCCAGGTGACATGGGTTTCTACAGCAAAAAGAAGGAAACTACACATCACCTTACGTTATCATGTTTAAAATGTCATAGTATGTCAGTCGATAGGGTGACTCACTTTTAATGATGAGATTTTTCAGGTAACACTTGCTGTGGTGCAGTGGTTAGTGCAACGAACTACTGACTAGGAGGCGGGTTCGAATTCCCCACCAGTTGGAAGTTTTCGATTCCAGCTGGCTCCTCCCCAGAGCTGCAGCATGTCACGGGCTTATTGGGAAGTCTAGGACCACACAGTCAAGTCTTGTTTACTTCACAGATGTGTCTTAAGTGTGGTGTTCAAATCTTCTGATCAACACCACAGGTATATGTATCTCACAGGCGTGGTTGACGTCAGGGTATATTATGATAGTAAACATATAGTATACACTGTCACATAGTCTCAGTCCTATATGGAACTCTATACCACCATGAATATCATCATCCTCATTCTCATCATCGCAAGTAAAAACTGTACCAGCTTCTGTAACCATTAAAATGGTGTAGAACATGGGACCAAAAAATAAAAGAGATGAGAATCAAGGAAATCTTAAAAAAGTGCGATGATCTGAAAAAATAATCATACACTCTGTGAAATTATATCTTAACAGTTAAGAATTGAAGGAAAAGTTTGCATGTGAAAAATATTATTTAAAAATGTAGCACATCACGCTTCATGTACTGTACAGTTTTTTTTTTCTTTTTTCGATTTTTTTTCTTTTATATATATATATATTTTTTGTAATTCCGCAAGAACATCATTTCATGTGGGGTCAATCCCTGAGACAGTTTGTCATTGTATGTGTCACAGGAAAGTAACACACTGCTGATGGTGAGCACAGAAATACCGTAACTTGTACATCGAGGTTCACGTACTGGCTGTAACGACCTGAAAGACGACTTGAAGACTAAAATAAAAAACTGTGATTATCACAGAAAATCCTGTTCACACATGAATCATGGAAAACACTTTTTTCATTTTGACGAGCTGAAATACTGTTAGCGGTTTATGGGGTTTAGAAAGTATGGTAATGATGGCGAGTGTGTTTTCTTGTTGCTACTGCTCACTATTGATTTTTTAAACAAAGCGATGTCAGTCACACGTATACTGTACACCAATCTGATCAGTGCATGTGGAGAATTTCTCCTAAGCTTTTAATCGGACCTTTGCTAAGTTTGAATGTATATTCACTCTTGAAAAAAGAAGGCCTGCGTATGAATACATCATCGTAAACAAGTTAAAAGAGTTCAGTAAATACATGTACAAATCCAATTGTACCAGCATCACGTTCAATCTGTTAATCGATTTATCTCTTTTTATCAAAAGTATGGAAACAGATTTGTATTCTTTTGTTTTTATTTATTCATTTATTCATATTACATGGTGAAAGCCTTATTCTGAGACTTACTTGTAGAAAGAATGTAAACAACTGTACAAATGCACTCGCACTTCTGGGCTGCCAAAGTAAGGAACGTAAGATTAATGTTAACTGAGGAATGTATTGAGTATAGCAGAGACCCACTTACTTTCTGGGTGGATGGTGGTGAGGCCTGGTATTATAAAGTGCCACTCACCCAAAGGAAAGCAATGTGTATATTAGAATTTCTTCTTTCCTGGTGTAGTGATCATCGTTGTACCCCTGTCTGGCTTGCATGTGGTCTCTGCTACATGATTTTTTTTTGTTCAGCATTTTTGATAAAGCGATGATGTTGGTTATATCATACTGTACATCTGTGTATCTGTGTGTGTGGAAACTTTGTCATAAGTTTTCGAACATATGTTTGTTAAGTTTGAAACATAAGTTCATTCTAGAGAATAAGTCTTCCCATGAATGGTTCAACGTGAATACCCATGACCCAATGTTGGAACAGTTAGTAAAGAAATCGAAATTATCAGCATCACTTTCAAGTTATTGTAAGAACAAAATTAACATTACAGAGAAATCATGACATCAAATTCTCATAATAAG
Source organism: Monoplex corrugatus (assembly GCA_030674185.1). NCBI lineage: Eukaryota > Metazoa > Mollusca > Gastropoda > Littorinimorpha > Ranellidae > Monoplex > Monoplex corrugatus. The sequence continues at coordinate 12,862 of JAPXFY010003029.1, forward strand.
GGATAATCCCAATTCTTGTCACTTATTTTACAAAATAAGAACCCCAACGTACATCAACGCTTCAAAATCCTTTTAAGTACTCTCTTCCTCTCTGTACAGAGTGTCAGCCTTCTCAATCCGGAATCGAACATTCTTTTTGATACCTGACGGAGATATGACAGCAAGCTGTAATTTCCCTGCTGTTCAACCATGCCATATAAAACATCAATTTCACAAAATTAAATTCAACACCAAAATAGCAACATGGAATATAAGAACAATGCTAAAGAAAGGTAAATTAGACAACATCAAAATGGAGATGGAAAAGCTTGACATTAGGATTTTAGAACTGGGGGAAGTGAGATGGAAGGGGGAAGGCATGATAAGATCAGGGGAATATACAGTGATATACTCTGGTGGTAATTCACATGAAAGAGGAGTAGGCATCATAATGGACAAAGACAAATCAAAAGCATTTAAATGGATACTGGGCAGTGTCCGACAGAGTTTTACTGGTCAAATTCGGAGGCAAACCTTTTGATATCAACATCATACAAGTGTATGCACCAACATCCGCAAGTACTCAGGAAGACATCGACAACTTCTACGAATTTTAGAGGTGGCCAAGTCCAATGTAAATCACAAGAAGTTACAGTCATAATGGGATATTTTAATGCTAAAGTGGGACAGGACAGGGTGAAGGATATAGTTGGACCTCATGGCCTTGGTACACAAAATAAACAGGGGGAAAACTTGTAGAATGGGCACAGATGAATGAGTTCATAGTAGAAACACTTGGTTTGAGCAGCCTAACAGAAGAAAATGGACTTGGATGAGTCCAGGAGATACATGTAATACCAAAAATCGAATTGACTACATCTGATCAACAAAAGATTTAGAAATTCTTTACTGACAGCAAAAACACTACCAGGCACAGACTGCAACAGTGACCACAATCCGGTAGTGGGAAGGTTTAGGCTGAAATTGAGGAAAAGGAAACAGACCAAAAGCAACATCAAACTAAACCTTGGACTCTTAAAGTCAGATGAAATGATACGTCAAAAATTTAATGTACATGTTCAAAAGAAATTCAGTGCTCTGAAGACGTTGGTGACAGTGAGGAACAATGGACGAAGTTGAGAAGTTCTATAAATGAAGCTTGTGAGAAATCCCTAAGGCAATTAGAAAAGCAAAAAAGAGTTGGATGACTAATGAAATTTTGTGCCTGATGGAGGAAAGGAGGAAGGCAAAGAGAAACGAGGAGATATACAGGAAGATAAACAAAGAAATCAGTATAGGTGCAATGAAGCTAAGGAAGCTTGGCTGAACACAAAATGCAAAGAGATAGAAGAACGACACAAAATGGATCCTCAGGGTATGTACAGACGAATTGAAGAAATTGTCCACAGGAAAAAACACATGCACATCAACTGGTTGCTTAAAATCGAAAGATAGCACGCTTATCATGGAAAACGACAAAATATTAGAAAGATGGGGAGAATACATTAAAGACCTTTTTGAGGATGACAGAAACGAAGAACACATTATAAAAAAAGAACTTTGAAGGACCACCCATAATGAAAGATGAAGTTAGAGCAGCACTGAAAAAATGGAACCAGGAAAAGCCCCAGGACCAGACAACATTACTACAGAGATAGATTGAAGCCCTGGAGGAATTTGGCATAGAAAAAATAACAGTCCTCCTAAATGAAATTTCTGACACTTGAAAAATCCCCAAAGATATGTCAAAATCCATTTTCATTGCACTTCCAAAGAAGACAGGGGCTATAGAATGCGAACTCCATCGCACAACAGTTTGATGATCATGTAACAAAAATCCTGTTAAGAATAATCATGATGAGGACAGGGAATAGAATCAAAAGAGAAATAGCAGAAGAACAGTGTGGATTTGTGGAGGGGAAAGGAACTATTAATGCCATATACATCCTACGAACTATCATAGAGAGGTCAATTGAGATGAATAAGGATTTGTATTTATGCTTTGTTGACTATACCATGGCTTACGATCGGGTACGACATGATGAATTGATCAACCAACTAGAGAGACTCAATGTTGATGGAAAAGATCTATGAATAATCAGGAATATTACTGGGAACAAACAGCTGCAATGAGAATAGAAAAAATATAAACTCTTTCTAAAAAAAAATTAAAAGAAGAGTCAGACAGGGTTGTGTTTGGTCGCCAGATCTGTTTTCAATTTACTGCGAAAACATCATGAGAAACCTAGAAGAAGACCCTGGATAAAGGTTGAAGGGAAAATGATAAACAACATTCGGTACTGCAGATGACACCGTGCTAATTGCAGAAAATGAAAGGGACCTACAAAACCTTGTGAACATACTAGAAATAGAAAGCAAAGGTAAGGGGCTGGAACTAAACAGCGGGAAGACTGAAGTCATGGTGATGAATAAAAAACATGAAATCCCCTCATGCAAAATAACAGCAAATGGCACAACCTTGACACAGGTTAATAAGTTCAAATACCTGGGAACGGTCATTTCATCAGACGGCAGATGCACATCGGAAATAGCTGGCAAATCGGCCAAGCCAAAACAGCATTCAAGAAGATGACAAGCATTCTTGATCAACAAATGCCTATCAATTAACATCAGAAAGAGAGTCCTTGAATGTTAAATAGGAACCAATACTGTTGTAGGATGCAAGGCGTGGCAGCCAGCAAGCAAAGCCAGAGCAAGATTGAGGCAGCGAGATGTGGTTTGTCAGAAGAATTTTGAGAGTTCCATTGAGAGCAAAGAAAACAAACGGGAAAGTCTTGATGGAGGCAGACACAAGTATGTAACTCATAAGGAAGATTAGGAAAAAGACAAGCAACATTTGTAGGCCATTTTATGAGGAAGGGGGTTTTGGAGCACCTGGTCACAACGGGAAAGCAGGAGGGAAAGAGAGCACCAGGTAGGCCCAGGGAGAGAATGCTGGACGGACTTGCAGAATGGCTGGGGATGAAGAGGGTGGGGGAGATGCTGGGTGCAACGAGAGATAGAGATGGTTGGAAGTCCATTGTAGCCAACGCCATGCGGCAGGGCACCTGATGATGAAGATACTATGCACAGAACCACACAAGGTTTTACTTACGTGGTAACATACCAAGTGTTATATGACATAATGAAGTTTACATTTTCTTTAACTGGCAGGTAACCCTCCATACTTTGAACGGTATCCATGATGTTGTAAATACACTCGTTGTTCAAACAATAAGGATTGCTTTGACCAGTATTGGTTTTATAGATCTGTTAGATAGAGAATCCCGGCACCATTATACGAATGAATGCACTTTTCGCAAGTAGCCTACCGTTACACAGTGGCCCATTTAATATCCGCTTTGAAACGCAATACGAAATGCGTTTCTGAACAAACAGCATGTAGTGCTTTTTTTTTTTTTTTGATTTAGAGAAAGCATATGATACCACCTCGAAATCAGGGATACTTATGGATCTACACGAACTGGGTTTCATGGTCACCTACCCCTATTTTTTTTCCAAACAGTTTTAGCTGTGCAACAGTTTCAAATGCGAGTTGGTACTACTCTCTCTGACATTCAAGAGCAAGTGTGGCTGTACCACAAGGGACATTCTCTCATCTGCGTTGTTCATTATCAAGATCAACAATGTAATCAAATTTGTACAGCAGGGCTCTGACTGATTCTGTGTTTGGGATGATTTTACGGTATAAGCACCTGGAAGCGTCTATGCAGGCGTTCAGTGATGGCTGCAGCTGTCTGTAGATAGAATCCAACAGTGGGCAGAGATAGAAAATTTTATTTTTTTCTACATCCAAAAATAGTGTATCCACTGTTCATAACCTCTGACATTTCTTTGCTGTTCTAGAAATCCATCTGGGAAAGTCCACCATTCCAGCTGTAAAAGAGGCTACATTTCTAGGGTTGATCTTTGATCAAAACTATAATTTTCTCAGCCATATCCTGCATCTTAAAACCTCATGCCAGAAAACTGAATTTCTTCAAGTCGTAGCTCATACAGACTGGGGTGACAACAAGAAAACACTGCTTCGCCTGCATATAGCTTTAATTCGCTCTAAACTGGACAATGGCTGCGCAGTGTATGGCTCTGCAAGACCATCGTACCTTAAACTACTGGATCCCATTCACCATCGAAGGCTGGGACCCTGTCTTGGTACAATCAAAACACCTCTAGTCCTACAGTTTATACGCAGAGGCAGGAGAACCTCCCTGTCAAATTGTAAACTGAAATCAACCTTAGATTTCTATTTAAAACTGCTTTCTGAACCGTAAAATCCCAGCTAACGACTGTGTCTTCAACCTCAAGTTTCAAACCGAATTTGGAAAACATCCAAGGGAATTTGTATCCGTCCTCATATGCAACAGGCAGATATAGATTTAGCAGTTGTTTCAGACTTCTCCAAATTCCCAGACAGCCCACCATGGACCTTGAAAACATCAAAGGTCTGTTTTCATATTGCTTTCTTCCACAAAGACAGTACCATTTCACTGGCGTACAGGTCGTTCTAAGCAGAACTGTGTCAGAAATTTCCGTCATTCCATAGACAGACAACAATTTTTCCAAATCCGCCCTGACCCAATAGAGATTCTTCGATCTGCTTTAGGGAACCGTAGGAAAGAGACAGTGTGATGTAGGTTACACATGGGTCACACATCCTATACTCATTCTTACCTTTTGAAAAGTGTAGAAGCACCGTGGTGTATACCATGTGACGAGCCGCTGAACATCAGACACTTTATTGAATACTTGAATTTGCATGATGTGAGACTAAGCGCTACATGGCAGACTCCTTGAAGAACCTCTTCAGAGATGTCCATCCAGATGCAATTTTCCAGATTTTGCGAGAGATAATAGATTTAATCTGGTAAGACTTACGTATGGGTGTATTTTTCTTTATTTGCAATTTTGACTTGGAAGGTTAATGGAGAGCTTGGTTTTTAACTTGTTTTTTTACTTAAACTTGGGGTCGTTTTTAATTAACGTGATGTTAGCCCTGATACGGCTCAGTAGTCGGTCGGGCTATAGCAATATAAACGTGAATCTGAATGTACAACCACAGATCAAATTCACATCCCTCCTTAAGCAAAACCTGTCTTACTTGCATATTGTGACTCCATGGTCTCCACAGCACCACACCTGATTAAACTTTTACCTCCAAGATAGCTATAACATAGGGGACAATGAGACAGTTACTGTGTGTGTGTGTGTGTGTAGTGTGTTGTGTGTGTGTGTGTGTGTGTGTGTGTGTGTGTGTGTGTGTGTGTGTGTGTGTGTGTGTTGTGTGTTTGTGTGGTTGTTGTTGTGTGTTGTTTGTGTTGTGTTGTGTTGTGTTGTGTTGTGTTGTGTTGTGTTGTGTTGTGTTGTGTTGTGTTGTGTTTGTGTTGTGATGTGCTGTGCTGTGCTGCGTTTCATTGCATTGCGTCACGTGTGTTTTGTTGTATTTCGTTACGATGCGTTGTGTTGTGTTGTGTTATGTTGCATTGTGTTGCGTTGTGTTGTGTTGTATTGTGTCATGTCGTGTCGTGTCGTGTCTGTGTGAACTATACAAGTCCTGTCACATGTCTTTTTGTCAGAGACAAGGCCTCACTGTGCATCAGTCAGACACAGCAAATGGACATAGCAACATTTCTCAATGCTCAATTGAAAATCACTTATTGTGCTGACTGAAATTCAGAAAAAAATGTCAAACATGATAAACTAGTTTCAGTTGACGAACTTCTAAGAAGTATGAGTATTAACACTGAGCAAACATTAATCCACATATCAGCTAAAAGTGTGAAGTAGAAGGTCTTGAATGTTCTGTCACGGTGACGGTATGATTATTCACAATAGACCCACTCTTATTAATTAACGGTCTCCTTAATGACAAATCCTTAGTGGCTTTGTGTATGTACACGGCCACAGCAGGGAATTGTTCAGAAACGTAGAACTGAATGACTAAACGTCATTTTCATGATCACAGTATATAAACAGCGTACTCAGTAGGCGAACAACTGACAACGTTACCATGGCTTTACCATAAATAACTGACCTGTGATGCTAGTCAGTAAAAATGGTAGTGGTTGTTGGTGTGGTGATGATGGTGGTGACAGCAGTTTGTTTTGCTGTGATTTATTTCAAATACGGACGGTAGAAATGTTAAATCTGAAAATAAACAGAAGTAATAAATTTTGATTTTCATTCAGTTTCGTCAATGTTTTGTGATCTTAGAAGTCACGAATTCTTTAAGGTAGAGGTTAATAAATCACTAGAAAAGAGCGGGATGATGTGTTACTTGATCTTTGTGAGAGCTATATCTGTCGAACGAAACAGCTCTTGTACAGTTGGTAATGAGATCAAGCAGTGTGTTCAAAATGTTTGTTTCTTTGTTGCATTGATCGATGTTGACTAGTACTGTTTATGAGAAAGAGACAAAGGAACTTCACTTCATTCAGTGATCTGTCTTTGTGAGCTACATTATGATCTTGTTAGAATTGACTAAAACAGGAGCAGGTAACTATTGACGGTAGTAGCTACGTTCTGTTGTTTTCGTGAAACTATCAGTGTCTGAATCCGAGTCAGAGTCAGTCTTCACAGAATCATATCTCAGAGCACAAGGCTTTATACTGTATGTTGTGTATACTGAATACCTATGCCACACATGTACCCTCTGCACAATGGTATTTCTCAAGATAAAATAGAAGTAATGAAATGAATCAAACCAAGTAAGTAACAATTCAAAAGCTGCATTAACATCAGTTTACTATGCAGGTCAGGGATGGATATGGCTGAATGGCCCATAGCATCTGTATAATTATCCATGTGTAGATGCTCTTGGACTTTCAACCATCCAGAATCCAGACCACGACCACACAGTGTAATATGCTAGATGAAACAAAGTCAGAAATTAAATAAATTGCATTGAGCTATCAGTCAACATGGTGAAGTGGTCAGCATAATGTAATGTTGTGTGTTTAAACTATAATCACTGGACAAATGTTCTGCCCCCAAGCAGCTTCTTAGCAGAGTTTGAGCGCGTTTAAAGAATGTTGGGAATGCTGACGCCATACAACGTAGTCCTATCCACTTTCATTATCATCATCGTGTGCCCTGCCGCATGGCGTTGGTGACCATGGACTTCCAACCATCTCTATCTCTCATTGCCCCCAGCATCTCCCCCACCCTCTTCGTCGCCAGCCACTCTGCAAGTCCGTCCAGCGTTCTCTCCCTGGGTCTACTGGTTCTCTCTTTCGCTCCAGCTTTCCCGTTGTGACCAGGTGCTCCAAATCCCCCTTCCTCATAAAATGGCCTATAAATGTTGCTTGTCTTTTCCTAATCTTCCTTATGCGTGATCTACTTGTGTCTGCCTCCATCAAGACTGTCTCGTTTGTTTTCTTTCTCTCCATGGAACTCTCAACATTCTTCTTAGAAACTACATCTTGGCTGCCTCGATCCTGCACTTACTTTGCTTGCTGACTGTCCACGTCCCCGCATCCGTACAACAGTATTGGTTCTATATAACATTCAAGGACTCTCTTTCTGATGTTAATTGATAGGCATTTGTTGATAAGAATGCGTGTCATCTTTTGAATGCTGTTTTGGCTTGGCTGATTCTGCTGGCTATTTCCGATGTGCATTTGCCGTCTGACGAAATGACCGTTCCCAGGTATTTGAACTTATTAACCTGTGTCAAGGTTGTGCCATTTGCTGTTATTTTGCATGAGGGGATTTCATGTTTTTTATTCATCACCATGACTTCAGTCTTCCCCCTGTTTAGTTCCAGCCCCTTACCTTTGCATTCTGTTTCTAGTATATTCACAAGGTTTTGTAGGTCCCTTTCATTTTCTGCAATTAGCACGGTGTCATCTGCATACCGAATGTTGTTTATCATTTTCCCTCCAACCTTTAATCCAGGGTCTTCTTCTAGGTTTCTCATGATGTTTTCGCTATATAGTGAAAACAGATCTGGTGACAAAACACAACCCTGTCTGACTCCTCTTTTGATGTTTTGAAAAGAGCTTATATTGTTTTCTATTCTCATTGCAGCTGTTTGTTCCCAGTACATATTCCTGATTATTCGTAGATCTTTTCCATCGACATTGAGTCTCTCCAATTGGTTGATCAGTTCATCATGTCGTACCCGATCGAAAGCCTTGGTATAGTCAACAAAGCATAAATACAAATCCTTATTCATCTCAATTGACCTCTCTATGATAGTTCTTAGGATGTATACGGCAATAATAGTTCCTTTCCCCTCCACAAATCCACACTGTTCTTCTGCTATTTCTCTTTTGATTCTATTCCCTGTCCTCATCATGATTATTCTTAACAGGATTTTTGTTACATGACTCATCAAACTGATTGTGCGATGGAGTTCGCATTCTATAGCCCCTGTCTTCTTTGGAAGTGCAATGAAAATGGATTTTGACATATCTTTGGGGATTTTCATTTAGGAAGCCTGTTATATTTTCTATGTCAAATTCCTCCAGGGCTTCAATCATCTCTGTAGTAATGTTGTCTGGTCCTGGGGCTTTTCCTGGTTTCATCTTTTTCAGTGCTGCTCTAACTTCATCTTTCATTATGGGTGCTCCTTCAAAATTCTTTTTATAATGTGTTCTTCGTTTCTGTCATCCTCAAAAAGGTCTTTAATGTACTCTCCCCATCTGTCTAATGCCTTGTCTTTTTCCATGATAAGCGTGCCATCTTTCGATTGTAAGCAACCAGTTGATGTGCATGTGTTTTTTCCTGTGGACAATTTCTTCAATTCGTCTGTACATACCCTGAGGATCCATTTTGTGTCGTTCTTCTATCTCTTTGTATTTTGTGTTCAGCCAAGCTTCCTTAGCTTCATTGCACCTATACCTGATTTCTTTGTTTATCTTCCTGTATATCTCCTCGTTTCTCTTTGCCTTCCTCCTTTTCTCCATCAGGCCCAAAATTTCATTAGTCATCCAACTCTTTTTTGCTTTTCTATTTGCCTTAGGGATTTCTTCACAAGCTTCATTTATAGAACTTCTCAACTTTGTCCATTGTTCCTCACTGTCAACAACGTCTTCATGTCATACCCGATCGAAAGCCTTGGTATAGTCAACAAAGCATAAATACAAATCCTTATTCATCTCATCTGACCTCTCTATGATAGTTCTTAGGATGTATATGGCATTAATAGTTCCTTTCCCCTCCACAAATCCACACTGTCCTTCTGCTATTTCTCTTTTGATTCTATTCCTTGTCCTCATCATGATTATTCTTAACAGGATTTTTGTTACATGACTCATCAAACTGATTGTGCAATGGAGTTCGCATTCTATAGCCCCTGTCTTCTTTGGAAGTGCAATGAAAATTGATTTTGACATATCTTTGGGCATTTTTCCAGTGTCATAAATTTCATTAGGAGGACTGTTATTTTTTCAATGCCAAATTCCTCCAGGGCTTCAATCATCTCTGTAGTAATGTTGTCTGGTCCTGGGGCTTTCCCTGGTTTCATCTTTTTCATTATGGCTGGTCCTTCAAAGTTCTTTTTTATAATGTGTTCTTCGTTTCTGTCATCCTCAAAAAGGTCTTTAATGTACTCTCCCCATCTGTCTAATGCCTTGTCTTTTTCCATGATAAGCGTGCCATCTTTTGATTTTAAGCAAACAGTTGATGTGCATGTATTTTTCCTGTGAACAATTTCTTCAATTCGTCTGTACATACCCTGAGGATCCATTTTGTCTTCAAGAGTCCAAGGTTTAGTTTGATGTTGCTTTTGGTCTGTTTCCTTTTCCTCAATTTCAGCCTAAACCTTCCCACTACCGGATTGTGGTCACTGTTGCAGTCTGCGCCTGGTAGTGTTTTTGTTGACAATAAAGAATTTATAAATCTTTTGTTAATCAGGATGTAGTCAATTTGATTTTTGGTATTATCTCCTGGACTCATCCAAGTCTATTTTCTTCTGTTAGGCTGCTCAAACCAAGTGTTTCCTACTATGAATTCATTCATCTGTGCCCATTCTACAAGCTGTAATACCCTTATTCACAGCTAACCCTCATATATGAAAACTTTACTCTTTGCTTACTTTCATGGCACATTCTGGCATCAACCAGTCTTGAGATTTACAAACACTTGCAATGCACCATCAATAATGTGTCTGTAAAGTGCTTGTCATATTGGCAGAATTGATCAACCAACTGGAGAGACTCAATGTCGATGGAAAAGATGTACGAATAATCAGGAATATGTACTGGGAACAAACAGCTGCAATGAGAATAGAAAACAATATAAGCTCTTTTCAAAACACCAAAAGAGGTGTCAGACAGGGTTGTGTTTTGTCACCAGATCTGTTTTCACTATGTAGCGAAAACATCATGAGAAACCTAGAAGAAGACCCTGGATTAAAGGTTGGAGGGAAAATGATAAACAACATTCGGTACGCAGATGACACCGTGCTAATTGCAGAAAATGAAAGGGACCTACAAAACCTTGTGAATATACTAGAAACAGAAAGCAAATGTAAGGGGTTGGAACTAAACAGGGGGAAGACTGAAGTCATGGTGATGAGTAAAAAACATGAAATCCCCTCATGCAAAATAACTGCAAATGGCACAACCTTGACACAGGTTAATAAGTTCAAATACCTGGGAACGGTCATTTCATCAGACGGCAGATGCACATCGGAAATAGCCAGCAGAATCAGCCAAGCCAAAACAACATTCAAGAAGATGACAAGCATTCTTACCAACAAATGCCTATCAATTAACATCAGAAAGAGAGTCCTTGAGTGTTATATAGAACCAATACTGTTGTACGGATGCGAGACGTGGACAGTCAGCAAGCAAAGCCAGAGCAGGATTG
>JAPXFY010003030.1:0-23672 GCA_030674185.1 Monoplex corrugatus
ATCTGGGAAAGTTCCAGTTTGAAAAGAAGTGTTGATGATGTCAGTGATGAATGGGAGAAGAGTAGGGAGACAGTCGGAGTAGAAAGAACCTGGAAGAGGATCCAGTTCGCAGGTTTTGAACGACATGGATCTGATTGTGTTGAAAATTTCTTCTTGTGAGACTGGGATAAAAGTAGTAAGAGGTGTGCCAGAGAAGGAAGGATCAGGTGGGCATGGTTGACAGGGTGTCCTGTCAAGCCTGTCACGAAGAGTTTGTATTTTGGTGGTGAAATACTTGGAGAATACAGATGGGAGTTCTTCAATTGTATGTTTTGTTGGGAGAGGTAAATCTTTTCGTGTGCCAAGGAGATGATTCATGGTTGTAAAGAGTTCTTTTGAAGAAGAGGCATTCAGGATTTTGGTTTGGAAATAGCTTATTTTTGCAGATGCAATGAGGGTGGATACTTTTGTTTTAGAGGCTTGGAAAAGTTGCCTGTGTACAGTGAGTTTGGATTTGCGCCAGCGGCGCTCTGCTCTGCGGCAGGAACGTTTTGCACAGGCAATCTCAGGAGTGAGCCAGGGGGTAGGGGGGGGGCGGTCAGGTAAAAGACGAGTTGTGGCTGGAGCATGAGTGTCCAGAAGATGGTGGAGAGTAGTATAGAATTCATCGGCAAGGTTATGTGACTTTTCAGAAAGAAGACGGGAGGCGTCAGATGAAAATGTGGAGAGGTCGATAGATTTGAGATTGCGTCGAGTCACTGTGCGCGTGGTACGGGAAGGAGGAGAAATGTCAAGAGAACAGAGAATTGCAGAGTGGTCAGATGGAAGGGCTGAAGTTAGACGGGTAGAAAGAACTAAGCAGTTGTCAGTAGCTGAATTGTGGTGATCACGAGAAATGATCCAGTCAAGAATGTGATCTTTTTGATGGGTTGGTTCAGAAATGTGTTGAGTCATATTGTGATTGGACAGAGAGTTGATGATATGTCTTGTGTCATAACGGTGAGTGTTGTCATAGTGGACATTGATGTCACCTAGAATGATGAGATTTCCAGGTAAGAGGCAGTAGTGGTCAAGCAGTTGGTCAAAGTCAGAGAGAAACGTGGATGTGGTGAGTTTGTTGGCAGAGCTAGGTGGAGGTCGATAGACACAGGAGAAGGTGATGGGGTGAGGGGTGGATTGGAAGGATACTTCAACGTGCTCGAAAGAAGGATGGGAGAAAGGCAGAGACTGCGAGAAAGATAGGCGGGAATGGAGTGAGTCGTTGTAGAGGATGGCGATACTGCCACCTCGAGATGAGCGATGGAAAGAAGCAAGCCTGTAACCACTCAGAGTGAGGCTAGCATGTATAGGTTCATGACCAAGGGAGTTAAGCCATGTCTCTGTGATAAAAGCAATGTCAGCATGCTCATCTGCGATAAAGTCAGCAATGACTTCGGCTTTGCCATCCTTGCATGTTGACTGAGCGTTAAAAAGGCATAATTATCACAGTCATATGGCGGTGGCCGAGGTGGCGACGAAGGCGGCACTGACGGGACAAAAGACGAAGGCGACACCAGCGGGGCAGAAGACGAAGGCAGCAACGACGGAACAGAAGAAGAAGACAAAGTTAGCATCGGCGGGACAGACGACGAGGGCAGCGCCGGCGGGACAGAAGACAAAGGCGGCACCGGCGGGACAGAAGGTGAAGGCAGCACCGGTGGGACAGAAGGTGAAGGCGGCACCAGCGGGACAGAAGTTGAAGGCGGTACTATCAGGATAGAAGGCAAAGGTGAAGATGGCAGAGGAGGAGACGAAGTTTGCAGCAGCGAGGTCGAAGGCAGGGGCAGTGGAGGAGACGAAGAAGCAGAAGAAGAAAAGTGGCGTCGGGCTGGCACAGCAGGAGGCAGGTTGTGCCAAAGACGGTGGAGACGTCCACCACGACAGGATCGCGCAGTGCGGGGCTTGCTTCACAGCCTCAATGTACGTATGCGCTGGTAGACGCCTCCACCGAGGTAGCATTTGCTGTGTTTAAAAAGTGTCAGTTCAATTTGTTTAAGAAAGGACACATCCATAATTGAGAGCCAGTCAGGAGAGGATGATGTTTGCAGGTTGGTGTGTGGGTTGGTCAGTTCACATCAATTGAATCAGAGAACAACGAAGGTTTGGGAGCTGTAGCGTTGGGCGAACACAGTAGGCTAAAATGTTAACACAGTTCACAGATTAAATGTCCGACCTGAGCGGCAGAATTAAAATGACAAAAAGTAGGCATACGAAACTCCAAAATCAGATTATCCGATAAAATATTCAAAATTTAAAAAAAAAATTTACATCACCATTTGTCGGGACCCAAGAGGAATAAACTGATATAAAATTCAATGCACAAAATCAAATAGAACCACGATAAAATCACTGTAAAATACCACACACACTTTTGCTGCCTGCTGGCGCGACATCTACTCACAACTCACATGTATCATAAGTTGTTAGTTGTTGTATCATAAGTTATTAGTTGTTTGTATCATAAGTTATTAGTTGTTTGTATCATAAGTTGTTGTTTGTATCATAAGTTGTTAGTTGTTTGTATCATAAGTTGTTAGTTGTTTGTATCATAAGTTGTTGTTTGTATCATAAGTTGTTAGTTGTTTGTATCATAAGTTGTTAGTTGTTTGTATCATAAGTTATTAGTTGTTTGTATCATAAGTTGTTGTTTGTATCATAAGTTGTTAGTTGTTTGTATCATAAGTTGTTAGTTGTTTGTATCATAAGTCATTATTAGTTGTTTGTATCATAAGTTGTTAGTTGTTTGTATCATAAGTTATTAGTTGTTTGTATCATAAGTCATTAGTTGTTTGTATCATAAGTTATTAGTTGTTTGTATCATAAGTAATTAGTTGTTTGTATCATAAGTTATTAGTTGTTTGTATCATAAGTTGTTAGTTGTTTGTATCATAAGTTGTTAGTTGTTTGTATCATAAGTTATTAGTTGTTTGTATCATAAGTTATTAGTTGTTTGTATCATAAGTTATTAGTTGTTTGTATCATAAGTTATTAGTTGTTTATATCATAATTGTTAGTTGTTTGCATCATAAGTTGTTAGTTGTTTGTATCATAAGTTGTTAGTTGTTTGTATCATGTCATTAGTTGTCGGTATCATAAGTTGTTAGTTGTTTGTATCATAAGTTGTTATGAAATATATACACACTCATCTACACGAAAATCTCTACACACTTATCTACACGAAAATCTCTACACACTTATCTACACTACACACTTATCTACATCGGATGAGAATGACCATGTAGACGGCGAACGAAAGAAGAAAAATCGTAGAAGCAGCACCACAATATACATGTAGACCTAAACAGGTCCACATCTGTTCCGACTATCTTGGCGGGTTAGGGTCTAGGGGGGCGGGATATTGGTGGAGTCGGAAAGTAGAACATTACGTAGTGCAAAGGCAGTTTCAACTTGTTCAAACATCTCACCTTTTATACTTCAGACTGATGACCAGAAGGATCACATTGATGACAAGTATCACCACCAGAAGAACTAAGGTTATTTCACACGTGCCTGGGGGAAAGAAACAACAATGGAGTGTTAATCTTACAGGAAAACACCTGTGTCATGTGCTTGCCTAGATACAAAAAAATGGTACCATTCTTTTATGAATGGCATGGTCTAATTCATCAACCCAATGAAGGGGAAAAATCATGCCGTTCTTGCATGAAAAATCTGTCATTTTCTCCATCTGGGTAAAGAAGAAATTGCGGGAATACAGCAAGATGATTTTTTTTTTATCAGAGGTGAAGGATGTGCTGGGAGAAGAAGGGTGATAGAGACGATAAATCGTATTAGTGGTGGGCAGGTGGGGACTGCCTGTATTGTCTGGGAGTGGGTTTCTATGATATGGTTGTCTGGGAGGTTGATGCAGTCAGTTTGTATACGGGGTGGGGAGGCTGGACGTGTTTTCATTCGTTTCGACACGACTCATTTTTGAAATTGCGGATGGAGATATACACTTCAATAAACTGTGGTCTAGACTGTTTCACTGACAGACCAGTACAAGGATAGACATGAAATTCAGTGCTACGTAGAAACCCAAGACCTTGCCAGCGCACAGGGCTTATGTGCAGGCTTGTGGCTGTTGTCATGACCATTGTGGGTCTTCTCCACACAGTGCTCAGTGGCAGCAGTGCTGATGGAATTTATTTTGAGTGCAGACAAACTGAAACAGATTGATGATTATTACATATTCTTACAATGATAATAATAATGTTCAGAAGGTGCTAAATCATCTTGATGTATATATGATAGAGGGAAGGGGAGGTAACCCGAAGTGAGGTTGGTTAAGGTGAAGGGGATATACTATAGTTGTGCAAGGTCAGAGGCAGATTAAGGACTCTTCCTTTCGAACACACATAAAACCAGGACGGTGGTACCTAAAAAAATTTATTTACATGTGTACGAGTTCTCACCAAAGTATATCTTCATAAGAAGGGGAAGAAGACATAGACGACAGTAGAAGACATGGAAGAGGACATGAAGAAGACAGTACTGTAGTGACAGCAGTCTAACAGCGCGAGGTCAGTCACTTCTGGTGAGAGTGGCACAAGAGATGATGTGTTGTATTGATTGATTGATTTGGTTCAGTTTTTACGTCGACACCCACCTCAGGTGATATGGCCCACAGGGTTAACCATCCCCGGGAAGTGAAGGAAAGGGGACTTATCTAATCCTATACTGACATCACCAGAACAACAATAATGTTAAGATGGGACAGTAAGAAGGCCAGTTTTAATGTATCTAATCCTATACTGACACCACCACAACAACAATGATGTTAAGATGGGACAGTGAGAAGGCCAGTTTTAATGTATCTAATCCTGTACTGACATCACCAGAACAACAATGATGTTAAGATGGGACAGTGAGAAGGCCAGTTTTAATGTATCTAATCCTATACTGACACCACCACAACAACAATGATGTTAAGATGGGACAGTGAGAAGGCCAGTTTTAATGTATCTAATCCTATACTGACATCACCACAACAACAATGATGTTAAGATGGGACAGTGAGAAGGCCAGTTTTAATGTATCTAATCCTATACTGACATCACCAGAACAACAATGATGTTAAGATGGGACAGTGAGAAGGCCAGTTTTAATGTATCTAATCCCATACTGACACCACCACAACAACAATGATGTTAAGATGGGACATTGAGAAGGACAGTTTTAATGTATCTAATCCCATACTGACACCACCAGAACAACAATGATGTTAAGATGGGACAGTGAGAAGGCCAGTTTTAATGTATCTAATCCTATACTGACACCACTAGAACAACAATGATGTTAAGATGGGACAGTGAGAAGGCCAGTTGTAATGTATCTAATCCTATACTGACACCACCAGAACAACAATGATGTTAAGATGGGACAGTGAGAAGGCCAGTTTAATGTATCTAATCCTATACTGACACCACCAGAACAACAATGATGTTAAGATGGGACAGTGAGAAGGCCAGTTTTAATGTATCTAATCCTATACTGACACCACCAGAACAACAATGATGTTAAGATGGGACAGTGAGAAGGCCAGTTTTAATGTATCTAATCCTATACTGACACCACCACAACAACAATGATGTTAAGATGGGACAGTGAGAAGGCCAGTTTTAATGTATCTAATCCCATACTGACACCACCACAACAACAATGATGTTAAGATGGGACAGTGAGAAGGCCAGTTTTAATGTATCTAATCCTGTACTGACACCACCAGAACAACAATGATGTTAAGATGGGACAGTGAGAAGGCCAGTTTTAATGTATCTAATCCTGCACTGACACCACCAGAACAACAATAATGTTAAGATGGGACAGTGAGAAGGCCAGTTTTAATGTATCTAATCCTATACTGACATCACCAGAACAACAATAATGTTAAGATGGGACAGTGAGAAGGCCAGTTTTAATGTATCTAATCCTGCACTGACACCACCAGAACAACAATAATGTTAAGATGGGACAGTGAGAAGGCCAGTTTTAATGTATCTAATCCTATACTGACATCACCAGAACAACAATAATGTTAAGATGGGACAGTGAGAAGGCCAGTTTTAATGTATCTAATCCTGTACTGACACCACCAGAACAACAATGATGTTAAGATGGGACAGTGAGAAGGCCAATTTTAATGTATCTAATCCTGTACTGACACCACCAGAACAATAATAATGTTAAGATGGGACAGTGAGAAGGCCAGTTTTAATGTATCTAATCCTATACTGACATCACCAGAACAACAACAATGTTAAGATGGGACAGTGAGAAGGCCAGTTTTAATGGATCTAATCCTATACTGACATCACCAGAACAACAATAATTCTAAGATGGGACAGTGAGAAGGCCAGTTTTAATGTATCTAATCCTATACTGACATCACCAGAACAACAATAATGTTAAGATGGGACAGTGAGAAGGCCAGTTTTAATGTATCTAATCCTATACTGACACCACCAGAACAACAATAATGTTAAGATGGGACAGTGAGAAGGCCAGTTTTAATGTATCTAATCCTATACTGACACCACCAGAACAACAATGATGTTAAGATGGGACAGTGAGATGGCCAGTTTTAATATAGCACACCCCAGGGGATCTGAGCCCACAACCATTAGCATTTGAATCCGACGCTCAACCAACTGAGCTACTGGGGCCCGATGTGATGTAGCATGCCTTGTCAATTTATATTCTTTGGGAACAACGCGCGATGGTGGGAACAACGCGCGATGGTGGGAACAAAGCACGATGGTGGGAACAAAGAACGATGGTGTGAACAACGCACGATGGTGGGAACAACGCACGATGGTGGGAACAACGCACGATGGTGGGAACAAAGAACGATGGTGTGAACAACGTACGATGGTGAGAACAAAGCACGATGGTGGGAACAAAGAACGATGGTGGGAACAAAGAACGATGGTGTGAACAACGCACGATGGTGGGAACAACGCACGATGGTGGGAACAACGCACGATGGTGGGAACAAAGAACGATGGTGTGAACAACGCACGATGGTGGGAACAAAGCGCGATGGTGGGAACAAAGCACGATGGTGGGAACAAAGAACGATGGTGGGAACAAAGCACGATGGTGGGAACAAAGCACGATGGTGGGAACAAAGCACGATGGTGGGAACAACGCGCGATGTTCATACTATCAATACTTTCACATGATAATGTCTGATTGGTTGTTATCATCTACACAGTGAACACTTGGTGTCTGCCGAAAGTTAAATCTGATAGAAACAAATTGAAGTCTTACATCAGTTGTAATTATCACAGCACTTCGGAACACACAACTGGCGAGCTGGTCATTGTCCGGCGGTTTTGCGGGCGGCTACTCACTGGCTGTTTATGCTGCGTTTTTGTTCTACAATGTGCTGAAGGCGGCGTTGAATAAAGGCAGTCCGTTCTAGGTTCTATAGGACAACAAAGTTCGCAGGCCCGGCTTTAGATTAATACATGTACTCATTGTAGATCTGCTCATTGTTTAGATATGACAGCAGTGTCTTATATGCATACAGGTTTGGTCAAATCTTTCGAATGTTCAATGCGTAGCTATGGATGGGCAGAGGCTGTAAAATAAAAGTATAATTTGGCTGAGAGAACGTAAGACGTTTTTGATCTAGACAAGCACACTACACTGTGTTGCCTTTTGAGCATTGTACGTAAATGGGAAGGAGATCATAACAGAGCAAGGCACTCTGTTACATATATATCAAATAAAAGCACACACTCTTGCAGTTCGCTCAAAAAACGTTCACTCAGAGTGACTAAATCAAGAGTTACAAAGTACATGCACACCGCAAGGGACAAGACAGGAATGGGATGGGGGGGAGGAGGGGTAGTGGTAGTGGTGGAAATCAATCCTCGACAAGAAGGTATGGCTTCAACTTAATCCTGAAGGGAAAAAAAGAGCTTGTGATTGTTGAAAAGGTAGGAGAAGCTCGTTACAGTTTCATGGACCAGACATACAAAATGAACGCGACCGACTGCGGAACATCTGTGTTGGTGAATTTAACAAATAGTATCAGAAACAGCATGGAGAGGTCGGGCAAGGTGGACATTTGGGTGGTCACAGAGTTGAGTCAGTGTAAAACCATTAACACACTTATGCAAAACAGGTCCACGTCTGTTCCGACTGTCTTGGCGGATTACTGGTCTAGGGGGGCGGAATATTGGTGGAGTCGGAAAGTAGAACACTACGTAGCGCAAAGGCAGTTTCAACTTGTTCAAACATCTCACCTTTTATACTTCAGAATGATGATCAGGTTCAGAAGGATCACATTGATGAGAAGTATCACCAGAAGAACTAAGATTATTATTTCACGCGTGCCTGGGGGAAAGAAACAACAATGGAGTGTTAATCTTACAGGAAAACACCTGTGTCATGTGCTTGCCTAGATACAAAAAAATGGTACCATTCTTTTATGAATGGCTTGGTCTAATTCATCAACCCAATGAAGGGGAAAAATCATGCCGTTCTTGCATGAAAAATCTGTCATTTTCTCCATCTGGGTAAAGAAGAAATTGCGGGAATACAGCAAGATGATTTTTTTTTATCAGAGGTGAAGGATGTGCTGGGAGAAGAAGAGTGATAGAGACGATAAATCGTATTAGTGGTGGGCAGATGGGGACTGCCTGTATTGTCTGGGAGTGGGTTTCTATGATATGGTTGTCTGGGAGGTTGATGCAATCAGTTTGTATAGGGGGTGGGGAGGCTGGACGTGTTTTCATTCGTTTCGACACGACTCAATTTTGAAATTGCGGATGGAGATATACACTTCAATAAGCTGTGGTCTAGACTGTTTCATTGACAGACCAGTACAAGGATAGACATTAAATTCAGTGCTACGTAGAAACCCAAGACCTTGCCTGCGCAGGGCTTATGTGCAGGCTTGTGGCTGTTGTCATGACCATTGTGGGTCTTCTCCACACAGTGCTCAGTGGCAGCAGTGCTGATGGAATTTATTTTGAGTGCAGACAAACTGAAACAGATTGATGATTATTACATATTCTTACAATGATAATAATAATGTTCAGAAGGTGCTAAATCATCTTGATGTATATATGATAGAGGGGAGGGGAGGTAACCCGAAGTGAGGTTGGTTAAGGTGAAGGGGATATACTATAGTTGTGCAAGGTCAGAGGCAGATTAAGGACTCTTCCATTCGAACACACATAAAACCAGGACGGTGGTACCTAAATTTTTTATTTACATGTGTACGAGTTATCACCAAAGTATATCTTCATAAGAAGGGGAAGAAGACATAGACGACAGTAGAAGACATGAAGAAGACATGAAGAAGACAGTACTGTAGTGACAGCAGTCAAACACAGCGCGAGGTCAGTCACTTCTGGTGAGAGTGGCGCAAGAGATGATGTGCTGTATTGATTGATTGATTTAATTCAGTTTTTACGTCGACACCCACCTCAGGTGATATGGCCCACGGGGATAACCATCCCAGGGAAGTGAAGGAAAGGGGACTTATCTAATCTTGTACTGACACCACCAGAACAACAATAATGTTAAGATGGGACAGTGAGAAGGCCAGTTTTAATGTATCTAATCTTGTACTGACACCACCAGAACAACAATGATGTTAAGATGGGACAGTGAGATGGCCAGTTTTAATGTATCTAATCCTATACTGACACCACCAGAACAACAATGATGTTAAGATGGGACAGTGAGAAGGCCAGTTTTAATGTATCTAATCCTATACTGACATCACCAGAACAACAATGATGTTAAGATGGGACAGTGAGAAGGCCAGTTTTAATGTATCTAATCCTGTACTGACACCACCAGAACAACAATGATGTTAAGATGGGACAGTGAGAAGGTCAGTTTTAATGTATCTAATCCTGTACTGACACCACCAGAACAACAATAATGTTAAGATGGGACAGTGAGAAGGCCAGTTTTAATGTATCTAATCCTATACTGACATCACCAGAACAACAATAATGTTAAGATGGGACAGTGAGAAGGCCAGCTTTAATGTATCTAATACTATACTGACATCACCAGAACAACAATGATGTTAAGATGGGACAGTGAGAAGGCCAGTTTTAATGTATCTAATACTATACTGACATCACCAGAACAACAATAATGTTAAGATGGGACAGTGAGAAGGCCAGTTTTAATGTATCTAATCCTATACTGACATCACCAGAACAACAATGATGTTAAGATGGGACAGTGAGAAGGCCAGTTTTAATGTATCTAATCCTATACTGACATCACCAGAACAACAATGATGTTAAGATGGGACAGTGAGAAGGCCAGTTTTAATGTATCTAATCCTATACTGACATCACCAGAACAACAATGATGTTAAGATGGGACAGTAAGAATGCCAGTTTTAATGTATCTAATCCTATACTGACATCACCAGAACAACAATGATGTAAAGATGGGACAGTAAGAAGGCAAGTTTTAATGTATCTAATCCTATACTGACATCACCAGAACAACAATGATGTTAAGATGGGACAGTAAGAAGGCCAGTTTTAATGTATCTAATCCTATACTGACACAACCAGAACAACAATGATGTTAAGATGGGACAGTAAGAAGGCCAGTTTTAATGTATCTAATCCTATACTGACATCACCAGAACAACAATGATGTTAAGATGGGACAGTGAGAAGGCCAGTTTTAATGTATCTAATCCTATACTGACACCACCAGAACAACAATGATGTTAAGATGGGACAGTGAGAAGGCCAGTTTTAATGTATCTAATCTTATACTGACACCACCAGAACAACAATAATGTTAAGATGGGACAGTAAGAAGGCCAGTTTTAATGTATCTAATCCTATACTGACACTACCAGAACAACAATAATGTTAAAATGGGACAGTGAGAAGGTCAGTTTTAATGAATCTAATCCTATACTGACACCACCAGAACAACAATGACGTTAAGATGGGACAGTAAGAAGGCCAGTTTTAATGTATCTAATCCTATACTGACACCACCAGAACAACAATGATGTTAGTTAAGATGGGACAGTGAGAAGGCCAGTTTTAATATAGCACACCCCAGGGGATCCAAGCCCACAACCATTAGCATGTGAATCCGACGCTCAACCAACTGAGATACTGGGGCCCGATGTGATGTAGCATGCCTTGTCAATTTATATTCTTTGGGAACAAAGTGCGATGATGGGAACAAAGCACGATGGTGGGAACAAAGCACGATGGTGGGAACAAAGCACGATGGTGGGAACAAAGCACGATGGTGGGAACAAAGCACGATGGTGGGAACAAAGCGCGATGGTGGGAACAAAGCACGATGGTGGGAACAAAGCACGATGGTGGGAACAAAGCACGATGGTGGGAACAAAGCACGATGGTGGGAACAAAGCACGATGGTGGGAACAAAGCACGATGGTGGGAACAAAGCACGATGGTGGGAACAAAGCACGATGGTGGGAACAAAGCGCGATGGTGGGAACAAAGCACGATGGTGGGAACAAAGCACGATGGTGGGAACAAAGCACGATGGTGGGAACAAAGCACGATGGTGGGAACAAAGCACGATGGTGGGAACAAAGCACGATGGTGGGAACAAAGCACGATGGTGGGAACAAAGCACGATGGTGGGAACAAAGCACGATGGTGGGAACAAAGCACGATGGTGGGAACAAAGCACAATGGTGGGAACAAAGCGCGATGGTGGGAACAAAGCACGATGGTGGGAACAACGCATGATGGTGGGAACAACGCATGATGGTGGGAACAAAGCACGATGGTGGGAACAAAGCACGATGGTGGGAACAAAGCACGATGGTGGGAACAAAGCACAATGATGGGAACAAAGCACGATGGTGGGAACAAAGCACGATGGTGGGAACAAAGCACGATGGTGGGAACAAAGCACGATGGTGGGAACAACGCGTGATGGTGGGAACAAAGCACGATGGTGGGAACAACGCACGATGGTGGGAACAAAGCACGATGGTGTGAACAACGCGTGATGGTGGGAACAACGCACGATGGTGGGAACAAAGCACGATGGTGTGAACAACGCGTGATGGTGGGAACAACGCACGATGGTGGGAACAAAGCGCGATGTTCATACTATCAATACTTTCACATGATAATGTCTGATTGGTTGTTATCATCTACACAGTGAACACTTGGTGTCTGCCGAAAGTTAAATCTGATAGAAACAAATTGAAGTCTTACATCAGTTGTAATTATCACAGCACTTTGGTACACACAACTGGCGAGCTGGTCATTGTCCGGCGGTTTTGCGGGTGGCTACTCACTGGCTGTTAAGCGGCGTTTTTGTTTTACAATGTGCTGAAGGCGGCGTTGAATAAAGGCAATCCGTTCTAGGTTCTTTTGGACAACAAAGTTCGCAGGCCCGGCTTTAGAATAATACATGTACTCATTGTACATCTGCTCATTGTTTAGATATGACAGCAGTGTCTTATATGCATACAGGTTTGGTCAAATCTTTCGAATGTTCAATGCCTAGCTATGGATGGGCAGAGGCTGTAAAAAAAAGTATAATTTGGCTGAGAGAACGTAAGGCGTTTTTGATCTAGACAAGCACACTACACTGTGTTGCCTTTCGAGCATTGTACGTAAATGGGAAAGAGATAATAACAGAGCAAGGCACTCTGTTACATATATATCAAATAAAAGCACACACTCTTGCAGTTCGCTCAAAAAACGTTCACTCAGAGTGACTAAATCAAGAGTTACAAAGTACATGCACACCGCAAGGGACAAGACAGGACTGGGATGGGGGGTGGGGTGGGGGTAGTGATAATGGGGGAAATCAATCCTCGACAAGAAGGTATGGCTTCAACTTAATCCTGAAGGGAAAAAAAGAGCTTGTGATTGTCGAAAAGGTAGGAGAAGCTCGTTACAGTTTCATGGACCAGACATACAAAATGAACGGCGACGGACTGCGGAGCATCTGTGTTGGTGAATTTAACAAATAGTATCAGAAACAGCATGGAGAGGTCGGGCATGGTGGACATTTGGGTGGTCACAGAGTTGAGTCAGTGTAAAACCATTAACACACTTATGCAAGAACGTATTAATTTTGTATGAATTCTTTTTTTACAAGGGAGAACAAATAATGCAGTACCAGGCTGTCAAGAAATTGATCGTGGTGTTAGCCCTGATTTGGCTCTAGTTGTCAGCTGGGCTGTAAGCGATATGAACTGAACTGATCGTCTCATTCCTGATTGTACTGAGGTAAATAGCAACAATCAGAATGTTAGCTTTTTCAAACCGTCTTTTCTTAATGCTATGCTTTTATTTTGTATCCCTTCTTTCTACACAATATGATTTTAGAGTAACAATAAAGCAGCAATAACAAAACAGACAAGCAACCATCACCCTCTTGTGAGTAGATGTCGCGCCAGCAGGCAGCAAAAGTGTGTGTGGTGTTTTACAGTGATTTTATCGTGGTTCTATTTGGTTTTATGCATTGAATTTTGTATGTTTGTTGCTTTGAAATCCGGACACACGGTGATGTAAATATTTTTTTAAAATTTTGAATATTTTACCAGATAATCCGATTTTAAAGTTTTTATACCTACTTTTCATCATTTTAATTCAGCCGCTCAAGTCGGACATTTTATCTGTGAATTGTGTTTACACCTTAGCCTACTGTGTTCGCCCAACGCTACAGCTTCCAAACCTTTGTGTTCTGCGTTCTCTGGATTTTAGTGTTGTGAACTGACCAACCCACACACCAACCTGCAAGTGTCTTCCTCTCCTGCCTGGCTCGCAATTATGGACCCGTCTTTTATAAAACAAATTGGACTGACACTTTTTAAACACAGCAAATGCTACCTCGGTGGAGGCGTCTACCAGCGCATACGTACATTGGGGCTGTGTAGCAAGCCCCGCACTGCGCGATCCTGTCGTGGTGGACGTCTCCACCGTCTTTGGCACAACCTGCCTCCTGCCCGACGCCACTTTTCGTCTCCTGCTTCTTCTTCTCCTCCACTGCCCCTGCCCTTGACCTCGCTGCTGCAAGCTTTGTCTCCTCCTCTGCCGTCTTCGCCTTCGCCTTCTGTCCTGATGGTGCCGCCTTCGCCTTCTGTCCCGCCGGTGCCGCTCTCGCCTTCTGTCCCGTTGGTGCCGCCTTCGTCGCCACCTCAGCCGCCACCATATGACTGTGATAGGCTGAAACTATGCCTTTTTAATGCTCAGTCGGCATGCACTGGTGACAAAGCCGATGTTATTGCTGACTTTGTCGCAGATGAGCATGTGGACATTGCTTTTATCACGGAGACATGGCTTAACCCCCTTGGTCACGAACCTATACTTGCTAGCCTCACTCCGAGTGGTTACAGGCTTGCTTCTTTCCATCGCTCATCCCGAGGTGGCGGTATCGCCATCCTCTACAACGACTCACTCCATTCCCGCCTATCTTTCTCGCAGTCTCTGCCTTTCTCCCATCCTTCTTTCGAGCACGTTGAAGTATCCTTCCAATCCACCCCTCACCCCATCACCTTCTCCTGTGTCTATCGACCCCCACCTAGCTCTGCCAACAAACTCACCACATCCATGTTTCTCTCTGACTTTGACCAATTGCTTGACCACTACTGCCTCTTACCTGGAAATCTCATCATTCTAGGTGATATCAATGTCCACTATGACAACACTCACCGTTATGACACAAGACATATCATCAACTCTCTGTCCAATCACAATATGACTCAACACATTTCTGAACCAACCCATCAAAAAGGTCACATTCTTGACTGGATCATTTCTCGTGATCATCACAATTCCGCTACTGACAACTGCTTAGTTCTTTCTACCCGTCTAACTTCAGCCCTTCCATCTGACCACTCTGCAATTCTCTGTTCTCTCGACATTTCTCCTCCTTCCCGTACCATGCGCACAGTGACTCGACGCAATCTCAAATCTATCGACCTCTCCACATTTTCATCTGATGCCTCCCGTCTCCTTTCTGAAAAGTCACATAACCTTGCCGATGAATTCTATACTACTCTCCACCATCTTCTGGACACTCATGCTCCAGCCACAACCCGTCTTTTACCTGACCGCCCCCCTACCCCCTGGCTCACTCATGAGATCGCCTGTGCAAAACGTGCCCGCCGCAGAGCAGAGCGCCGCTGGCGCAAATCCAAACTCACTGTACACAGGCAACTTTTCCAAGCCTCTAAAACAAAAGTATCCACCCTCATTGCATCAGCAAAAACAAGCTATTTCCAAACCAAAATCCTGAATGCCTCTTCTTCAAAAGAACTCTTTACAACCATGAATCATCTCCTTGGCACACGAAAAGATTTACCTCTCCCAACAAAACATACAAATGAAGAACTCCCATCTGTATTCTCCAACTATTTCACCACCAAAATACAAACTCTTCGTGACAGGCTTGACAGGACACCCTGTCAACCATGCCCACCTGACCCTTCCTTCTCTGACACACCTCTTACTACTTTTACCCCAGTCTCACAAGAAGAAATTCTCAACACAATCAGATCCATGTCGTTCAAAACCTGCGAACTGGATCCTCTTCCAGGTTCTGTCTACGCCGACTGTCTCCCTACTCTCCTCCCATTCATCACTGACATCATCAACACTTCTCTTCAAACTGGAACTGTCCCAGATTCTTTCAAGTCTGCTACTGTTCACCCTCTCCTCAAGAAACACAATTTAGATCCAAATGAACTGAAAAATTACCGGCCTATCTCTAATCTCTCTTTCTTGTCAAAACTCTATGAAAAAGTCGTCCTCAACCAGCTGAACTCTCACCTGTCTGCCAACAATCTCCTCAATCCTTTCCAGTCAGCCTACCGCCAGTGCCATAGCACTGAAACTGCCCTACTACACATTCTCAACAATCTCCTCCTTGCAACTGATACTGGCAAAGTCTCTCTCCTCACACTCCTTGATCTGTCTGCAGCCTTTGATACCATTGATCATGGTATTCTCCTTTCTAGACTTCATCATACTTTTGGCATCTCTGACATTGCTCTGTCTTGGTTCACTTCATACCTATCAAACAGAAAACAAACCGTTCTCATCAATGGCACTTACTCTCAACCTGCATACCTGACCTGTGGTGTTCCACAAGGATCTGTCCTTGGCCCTGTTCTTTTCACTCTTTACACCTCCCCCCTGTCCACCATCACCAACTCCCATTCTATAAAACACCACTTCTATGCTGATGACACCCAACTTCAAGACAGTGACTCACCTGATAATATACAGCGCCTGTTGACTCGCACCACTGAGTGTTACTCGGACATTAAGAACTGGATGACACACAATAGACTTCAGCTTAATGACGACAAAACAGAAGCTATCCTCATTGGCACCCGTCAGAAACTTTCTCAGCTGCCTCCTCTTTCTCTCCCATTATGTAACACATCAGTCCCAATTTCTGATTCAGCTAAAAACCTTGGTGTCTGCATTGACTCTACCCTCTCCATGAACAACTTTGTTTCTCAAACTGCCAGATCCTGCTACTATCATCTCCATCGTATAAAGCTGATCAGGAAGTATCTCTCTGTCGAAACAACTGCAAAACTCGTTCTCTCCTTCATAATGTCTCGCATTGACTATTGCAATTCACTCCTGTCTGGTCTTCCTGCCTCCACCATTCACATCCTACAGCGCATTCAAAACAATGCTGCACGACTTGTACTCAAAAAGAAAAAAGCTGACCACATATCTCCTCTCCTGGCACAACTTCACTGGCTCCCTGTATCAAAGCGCATACAGTACAAACTAGACACCATGTGCTACAAAAGCCTCAATAACGCAGCCCCCGATTACCTGTCAAGCCTACTTGAGATCTATGTTCCCTCACGTACCCTCCGCTCTGCCTCTGATCCTCTGACTCTTCGCTTTCCACGCACTAAGCTCAATACCTATGGTCCACGAGCCTTCTCTGTTTCTGGTCCGCTCTCCTGGAACAAACTTCCTCTCTCAGTCCGTCAGCAACCTACTTTTGTCTCCTTCAAGTCCGCTCTCAAAACTCACCTTTTCTCTCCTGCATAAAATCCTAACCTCACTCAACCCTCCCCTCTGCAGCCTGTCTCCGCTCGGAGGGAATCACATGGTTATAATATATAATTGTATGCTATGCGCTCTATAATTTTCCATTGCTTTTATTCTTGCTTTTATTGCTTTTATTCTTTCTCCCCATTTATAGCCATGCGTGTGTGTGGGTGTGTGTGTGTGTGTGTGTGTGTGTGTGTCTGTATGTGTGCGTGCGTGTGTGTGCGAGCGTGCGTGCCTGCGTGTGTGTCTGCTTCAACGCTTAGATTTGATTTTATCAAGATTTTGCGCTATATAAAATAAATATTGTAATTGTTGTAAAAACCAAGACTCAGTATTGGGTTATACCAGAAGCATTCGGTAAAATTCTTCATTTTCTTTTTATTTTATTGTTTTCTTTTACTTCTCTGTTTGATACTTTCTCGTCTATAAACAGCTGAAAAAACCTTGGTGACCCATTTTCATTTGAGTAATACTCGTTCAAAGTATTAACAAAAACAAAACCTGTGATCAGTTGCGCCCCTTTGCACTCATTTCAGATCAAATTTATCCATGCATAACTGAGATCTTTTTTGCTTTAAAAAAGAGTTCTTTCAGTAAGTGGCCCCGTTAGCGCCATTGGTTTGATCATCATGGGCGGTGAATTCAATGCACGGGTAGGGTACAGTTTTTAAAGATCTGATTCGAAAGGGGACTATGGAGGGATTTTTCAACTATTTCTAAAAAACAGTTGTTTAGAACCTGAAAGATGGTGAAACTTTTATTTAAAAGGTGAAATTTCTCGCCTGTACTAAATAGCTGAATTTGGGGGAAAAAACACACAATCGTCAAATTCTGAACAGCAAAAATTCAGAACAGCAAAGAAAATGAAACTGATATTTTGCATCTTAACTGTACTTGAAGTAATCTAGCAGTAGCAGTAGCAGTAGTACTAGTAGTAGTAGTAGTAGTATCATGGAAAATTTAGGTTGCTTATCATGGGGAAAACTATTCACCACATTGAAAGGCCACTTATTTCCCCTTTTTTTGTCTTTGAGTAAAATCCCTGTCCAAACTATGATTCGTTGTCTTTCATTTCCCGTCCACACTGTCAGGCCACATCTGGTGGTGAATGTGACCATTTTGTGCAGATCCTGTCAGCTGCCATGGAGCTTGGTGGTCAGAGGAGTTGTTTGTAGTCAGTCATGTCACCTGTCACTCCACTTGCTGCAGTCACGGCTTCTACAGAAAAGAAAAAGAGGCATTTAAGCAAGCATCCTCCCTGAGTCACAATACACACCACACGTGCTATGGAGTGGTATCATTAACTGTCTGGTCCTCTTGACCGCAGGGGCAGGTTGGTGAAGGTGTCGGCTTGAATTTGCGGTTCACATGGGGGTGTTTAGTTGTGGCCAGTGCGTAGTCTCATCAAGACCACTTGCAAAGAGTATAGTACTTACGTAAGTACTACAGTCTTTGCCGCTTGCTGCTCTCTGTGTAGACGGTGGTAGCTGTAAGATTGAATGCACTGTACAATGCGAGATAACCCTGTCGTTTTGTAGCCCCATGTCCATCACAGTAAGATCCCCTGATATAGACCAAGTAACTCCCCTTGACGAATGCAACGTGAGTAGTAATAAAGCCAGTCAGACTCTATGCAGCTCTCCTTGGTTGTTCATCTGGCTCTTTCCTACCTGGCGGAACAAAACATGGTGTCAGAAGTGGGATAGATGCAGCAGTAAATCTACAGCAAGTAAGTGCTCATCGAGCTATAAACCCATTACCGATCCGTTGACCCCTTTACATTTTGCCGCCAACAACGTTGCCGAATCACTTGTAAATTCTGAGGACATTAATCCGTCAGATCAGGTACCGTGGCAGACCCCTCTCACAAGCTCTCAAAGCGGCGGGAGGACTGGCACGTAGTTTAGTGGTACGTACACAATCCCCACACAAGAATAGGCAATACGTGGTTCAGTGATACGTACAAGGAAACATGGCATCTCAGCAACAAAATCCGGTTATGGATTGGTCTGCAACCAACCTCCATGCCGAATGGAAGCGTTTCAAACAACATGCGGAATTGATGTTTCTGGGGCCTCTGCACAGCCATACAGAGGAGAGAAAAGCTGCATTCCTGCAAATCTGGGTGGGAGACAGAGGACGTGAGATCCTAAACTCATGGAACCTTTTAGCCGAGGAAACCAAAGTACTGAACACATTGTACGCCAAGTTTGAACAACATCTCCAACCCAGAAAAAACGCAGTATTTGCACGATACATTTTTCATGAGAGAAAACAGCGACAGGATGAATCCTTTGACTCTTTTGTAACGGACCTCAGAAATCTAGCCAAGGAGTGCGCATATGACAAACCCGAAGAGATGGTCAGGGACCGGATTGTGTCAGGCATATCGTCCCAGGATCTGCGGGAGAAGCTACTGACTGAAGGAGATAACCTTACCATGGTCAAAGCCATAGATATCGCCAACTGCCATGAGACAACCAGACAGCACCTCAGGTCTATGGCCAGCAAGACCAATGAAAATGTCGACGCAATCAGCAAACCACCGGTGCACAGACAGCCCCAGCAACAGTGGCAACGCGGCCAAGGCAACAGGCCTCAACAAAACCACCCTGAAGCCAACGACTGTCGGAACTGTGGAAGAAAACACAGGAGAAGAGAGTGCCCTGCTTTTGGCCAAACGTGCAATCACTGTAAGAAGAAAAACCACTGGGCCACAGTATGCCTGACCAAGAAACGAGAGCAGAACTACACACAGGCAATCCACACTGTGGAAGAAGAGGAAGAGGGCGAACCACCTCTGTATGTATCCACGATATCAAGCACAGCCGATCTTCCGGACGTCGCCTACGCAGATATCATCATCAACGCAAACGATACAGTGCGTTTTAAAATAGACACTGGGGCACAAGTCAATGTCATCCCATTGCCCACATACAACAAGATGTCAGAACCACCACCAATGCAGACTTGCAAAGACAACTTAGTGGGCTACACTGGGCAACCAATTAAACTCGCCGGCTTTTGCCACCTGACAGGAACGTTCAAAGGGCACACGTACACCGGCAGATTCTACATTGCTGACACCCCTTCCCAACCAGTCCTTGGTCTCCAAGCGTCCCTGAAACTCCAACTCATGAAGCTGATTCTCTCAGTTACCACCACTCCAGCTAGCAAAGGGTCAATCCTTCAAGAATACAAGGAACTGTTCTCAGGACTAGGCTCCCTGGAAGGCAAAATCACCCTCCATCTCAAGCCAGACGCCATTCCGATCGTCCACCCACCAAGGCGCGTTCCGCACGCACTCAAGAATAAGCTGAAAGAGGAACTGACAAAGATGGAGGGCAATGGTGTCATCACCAAAGTCACTGAGCCAACAGACTGGGTAAACTCGCTCGTCGTGGTAGAAAAACCCAACGGAAAACTACGAATCTGTCTAGATCCCAAAGACCTGAACACTGCGATAAAACGCCCCCACTACCCCATGCCAACACTGGAGGATGCGCTTGCCAAAATGGCTGGTGCCAAGTACTTCAGCACATTAGATGCCCAGTCAGGATACTGGCAGCTCCAACTAGACGAACAGTCCTCGTACCTTACCACCTTTAACACCCCATTTGGGCGCTACAGGTTCAACAGACTCCCCTTTGGCATCAATAGCTCGCAAGATGACTTCCAGAGAAAAATGGACGAAATCTTCGAGGACCTACCCGGGGTAACTGCCCTGATTGACGACATCATTGTCAGTGGGAAGACCATCGAAGAGCATGACAAGAACCTGCGAGCAGCACTCAACAGGGCCGCTGCAAGAAATCTGAAGCTGAACCCAGACAAGCTCATTGTGGGGAGACGAGAAGTGAAATACTTTGGCCATATTATTTCGGCAGAGGGACTGAAACCCGACCCCTCCAAGATACGGGCAATCCAAGACATGGCCCCACCAGCAGACAAAAAGGAGCTACAAACGATCATGGGAATGATCACCTATCTGGCAAAATTCGCACCGAACCTCTCAGAACTCACAAAACCGATCCGGGACCTTCTCAAAGAAGATGCAGAGTTCACCTGGGATACGCCACAACAACAAGCCCTCGAAGAGACGAAGCGAACCATTCTCAGCCAACCAGTACTCGCTTTCTTCCAGCCAGGGGAACCCGTCACACTACAAGTGGATGCCAGCAAGAATGGGTTAGGCGCAGTAATCCTCCAAAGTGGCAGGCCAATAGCCTTCGCTTCGAAAAGCTTGAGTCAATCAGAGCAGCAGTACGCACAGATAGAGAAGGAACTGTACGCAATACTGTTTGGGTGCAAGCGTTTCCACCAGTACATATACGGCAATGAAATCACTGTCCAAACTGACCACAAGCCGCTTGAAAGCATTACAAAGAAACCTCTCAGCGCAGCACCAGCCCGGTTGCAACGCATGCTACTCCAGCTGCAGAAGTACAACCTCCGGATCATTCATGTTCCCGGCAAGGAAATCCCTGTGGCAGACACACTGTCCAGGAAATATCTGCCAGCAGAGCCAGAAGACGAAATGCTCAAAGACCTTGACGTCCAAGTCCACACTATCATTTCCAACATGCCTGTATCCGACAGAAAGATGCAACAAATCCAAGCAGCCACCCAGAACGACCCCCAAATGCAGGACCTGAAGAGTGCCATACAAGATGGATGGCCCCGATATCGCCAGAACTGCAAGGAAAGCATCGCTGATTTCTGGAACTTCCGTGACGAACTGGCCATAGTTGATGGCGTAATCTTCAAAGGGAGCAAGATACTGATCCCTCCCCCTCTACGCCCCGAAATGCTGGACACAATACATTCAGGGCACTTTGGGATTGAAAAACACAACAGCGTGCAAGGGAGATCCTCTTCTGGCCCGGCATGACAACTCAGATTTATAACAAAGTTGCGGCCTGCCCCATCTGCGCACCCACAAGACCCTCAAATCCCAAAGAACCCATGATACCCCATGAAATACCATCCCGTCCATGGCAGAAGGTAGCCACTGACCTCTTCACATGGGACAACAAACAGTATCTCATCACTGTGGACTACTACAGCCGCTTCCTAGAAGTAGACGAGCTGACCAGCACCACCTCCAGTGCCATCATCCGCAGGCTGGCCGTCCACTTTGCCAAACATGGCATACCCGAGGTCGTCATCAGTGATAACGGCCCACAGTTTTCTGCGGAAGAGTTCACCAACTTTGCATCAACCTGGGATTTCAAACACACCACTAGCAGCCCAGGCTATCCCCAGTCAAATGGTCTCGCTGAGAAATCGGTGCAGACAATGAAGAACATCCTGAGCAGAGCAAAAGCAGAAGGCAAAAACCCCCTACTCAGCCTCCTCGAGTACAGGAGTACCCCGGTAGATGGGTTGAAATCCCCAGCGCAACTTTTAATGGGCCGCCAGTTACGGTCCGTCCTACCCACTGCCGCACAGCAGCTCGATCCAACGACGGTTGACCCAACCACAGTCATCTCCAGAAGACAACAACTGCAGGCCGACCAGAAGCAGTATTATGACCGCACTGCTCACACTCTGCCAACTCTCAAAAACGAGGAACAAATCTACGCACAACTAACCAAGGGTGACACGTGGAAACCAGCGACAGTTGTGGGGTCAACTGACAGCCCCAGATCGTTCCGCATCCAGACACCTGAAGGTCACCAGTTCCGGAGGAATCGCCGTTTTTTGCGCCAATCCTGTCAGACGCCACCACCCAAGACAGTACAACCCAGCAAGGTCGAACCTCCAGAGCAACTTCCTGAAGTGCCTCTCCCCACGCCTTGCCAAGATGTTCCCATCACCCCTCCGATGGAGACTTACGTGACCCGGAGCGGCCGAAACGTGAATCCACCAGAGAAGCTAAACCTGTAAGGTGTGACCAGACACGCCTAATAGAGACTCAGGCTGTGCCTGTAGGGCGCGACCAGCCCGCATCGCAATGTACTAGCATCAGTATTATATCCACTACTGGAGACATAGCGAAAATAGCCTTATCTACCTTTCCTTACATTTTGTTTTCTTCTTCCTTTTTCTGTTTTGTCTTTTTATGTTTTCCTTGGCAATTTTTTTTTATAGGAAGGGGGATGTAAGATTGAATGCACTGTACAATGCGAGATAACCCTGTCGTTTTGTAGCCCCATGTCCATCACAGTAAGATCCCCTGATATAGACCAAGTAACTCCCCTTGACGAATGCAACGTGAGTAGTAATAAAGCCAGTCAGACTCTATGCAGCTCTCCTTGGTTGTTCATCTGGCTCTTTCCTACCTGGCGGAACAAAACAGTAGCCGTTGCTTTCTGTCCATGGCTTAAAAAGTAAACTGATGATGGACCTCTTTTCACTGCAGATGACGATGTTGTCTGGTTGGTCTTCTCTGTTTCCTTGCTTATTGATTGTGTCATTTCCCTCTGTTTGCCGGCTTATCTATTGTGTCATTTCCTTCTGTGTTTGCTAGCTGATATATTGTGTCATGTCCTTCTGTTTGCTTATTGATTGTGTCATTTCTTTCTGTTTGCTAGCTCATTTATTGTGTCATTTCCTTCTGTTTGCTAGCACATTTATTGTGTCATTTCCTTCTGTTTGCTTATTGATTGTGTC
>JAPXFY010003031.1:15000-23669 GCA_030674185.1 Monoplex corrugatus
AGAATGAGAGAGAATGAGAGGGAGACAGACAGAGACAGAGAGACAGACAGAGAGAGAGAGAGAGAGAGAGAGAGTGAGAGAGAGAAAGACAGAGAGAGAGAGAGAGAGAGAGAGACAGAAAGAGTGAGAATGAGAGAGAAAGAGAGAGGGAGAGAAAGAAAGACAGAGAAAAAGAGAGACAGAGAGAAAGAGAGAAAGAAACTCAGTACATCTCTTGGGATAAGAAATAATCTTTAAAATGTACAAAACAGAAAACACAGTTCGTACAGCCTTGTCACACAAATCTCGCAAAGAACGGAACCAGACAGAGAAAACCCAACAACGTATTCCCCTTTTCTTTCTCTCTTTTTCATTTCCATTTCCATCCCCATCTATGCATTCCCTTCTGGTAATTTCAAAAACACATGTACACATGCACACAGGCAGAGACACTATGACCATTGTAGAGCTGAGACCATTAACCATCTCCCAAATGGGATCAGAAACCTCTCTGTAATCTCAAAGCCAGCTCGTAACAGAAGAGAGCGTGCTTGTCGAGAATTGGCCTGGCCGTTTAGCGCACCCAGAAAATCAATCCCTTTCGGAGAGAGAGAGAGAGAGAGAGAGAGAGAGAGAGAGAGAGAGAGAAGAGAGACAGAGACACAGAGAGAGAGACAAGACAGACAGACAGACATCAGAGAGAAGAAGAGAAAGAAGAAGGAGAAGAAAGAGAGAGAGGGGGGAGCGAGAGGAAGAGAGAGAGAAAGAGACAGAAACAGAGATAGAGAGAGAGAGAGAAAGAGAGAGAGAGAGAAAAGAGAGACAGAGACAAAGAGAAAGAGAGACAGAGAGATAGACAGAGCGAGACAGAGAGAGAGTGAGAGAGACAGAGACCGAGAGAGACAGATAGAGAGACAGAGATACAGACAGAGGGAGAGAGAGAGAGAGAGACAGACAGACAGAGTGAGAGAGAAAGAGGGAGAGAAAGACAGACAGACAGACAGATAATGAGAGAGAGAGAGACAGAAAGAGAGAGAGAGACAGACAGAGACAGAGACAGACAGACAGAGGGAAAGCAGTGCTGTTCTGTGGCTGAAAGACACAGTGACACGACCGAGTGGCAACAGTCCCCCAGACGATTTTATGACGCTGTTGATAGTGTTTGGGCTGTTAGCCTTGTGGAAAGGAGAGTTTGGGGCACTGGGAGAGGTAGAAAGGCAGTCTCATTCACAGAGTCATATCTGGCTTAGTGCAGAATCAAAACTCACATCAACAGGTGTACTTAGATTTTACTCATGTCATCTGAGTGCACATTATTGAAAAAAGAATCTAGCAACATTGAAATAAAACAAAACAAAGCAAAACAAGCTAAATGTTCAAACAAACAAATAAGCAACCAAACAAAGAAACAAAATAGAATCAATAAAAGAAAGAAAGAAAGAAAGAAAGGAAGCAGCCGAAAAACAGACCAAGACATATTGCATTCTGTACCCTGAAATAGATACATTATTATTATAATTTCAGATTTATAAAACATACACGTACACGCTAAATGAAGTGTAACAGGTTCCTATGGGTTACAAAAATATTCACTAAACGAAGCAACTGAATAACAGACAAAGAATGTGGCATTCTGTGCACTGAAAAACATTATTTAAGGTTGATAAAATACACATGCTAAATGCTAGTATAACAGGGTCCTATGGTTGATAAAACGTTCACCCATTTAAAGCAAGTTTTACTTCTGCGCAAAACATATAAGAAATGTCAAATCATGAAAATCACAGCTAACAATACATTCCAAAGGACTATCAATCCTATCTCAGGTTTGAATGGTTAAATTCAAATACCATACATTCTATGATTAGGAGAAATTTTTGCACTGTTCTTAAAGAAAGGGCTTCATAAGCTTACTTGAGTACTTATGATTAATTAACATGCACACAAAATAGTCCTTGCAATATTTGCGCTTATGTTATTAATATGGGCCATTTCCAATAAGTAAAACACAGGGAATTATTCAATAATCTATTAAATGCTTCACTAAGTGCATGTCCAAAATCATATGATGAGCAAAACTGCATTACATCTTCTTTGTCTTGTGCAAAGCTTGTCCAAAGCTTGAAATGCCCGTACCATTGTTTAGCAAGGAGGAGAATAACACTGAATATTCTTCTATAAATCCTTACGTTAATCTAATTTCTAAAACTTAAGAGTCAATAATGATCACCAAAAAAGACGACATTTTTTAAAATGATGATATTTCAGATCACTCTTGCAAAGCAGTCCTTCATAGACCTGCTATGAAATATTTTTTCAGAGGTATAGGTTAACGAATAGACGCATTTAACCAGTTATGTATACTGATTTGACATGATGATAAAAACCTGTTTCATGGATAGTAACAATGCTGCAATATGAAAGTTGCAATTTTCCCTAATTTTTCTGTTTTCTTTCCTGCTAACAACCTACCATTCGCACACTTGATGAAAAGATAATATATATATATATATATATATATATATATATATATATATATATATATATATATATATATATATATGTATATACGTGCATATATGTGTACATATATATATATATATATATTCATACAAACTTTTACAAGAGCAATCACCAGCATCAGCAATAGCAGTGACAATACCACCATCAGCAACAACGTCATCATCAACGACAACAAGGACAACAAGGAATGAAGTAAACGACCAAACAACCAAAACACACAAAATGTATTGAAAAACACTCCAAGACACACGTAATTACATCCAGACTGCAAAATCTCTGTCCTCTTGCCAGAACAGAATGGCCAAAGCTCAGATAGAAAAAAGCAATCTATCACAGAATGTCTGCATTAAATCTAAATGTCTGTGAATTGTCTGACTGAAAAGACATTGCCACCTGCAGAAGATGTAACGTCAAGTTTGTAGAATTACAGGGCAGGCGCTAACTCAGTGTAGGAGCAAAAATTGAATTTGGAAACCGCCATTGTGAAAGGACACTGCTGCCTGTAGTATTATAGTCTGCAATGCAATGGTTACGCAGGCTCAGACCAACACAGCTCATGCTTTGCGATTGTATGGGTTGAATTTGGGTACCGTTTCGGTGAAAAGACGCGAGAAGAAAAGTTAAAATGCGGCGGGAATGAAATTGCCAATCACCGACTCAGTTGACCACCTCTGTTCTCTGGCTGGTTTCTCTCCAATGAACAGTGATGTGAACATGGTGTGATGACTAGATTTCTGGTTGCAGTGACAGATGAAACGACTATGCTGATTTTCGGTATTAGGCTTATCAAGGTATTGCCGGTGCCTAGTGCCTCTGTGCAATTTTATGGAACATGCCATGATCATTTTGGATGTTTTCCATCATACGGCATCTGGCGTTGTTGCATATGGAGTTTATTCCGAGCACGGAGACGTTATCTTGAGAAACTGAAACTGAAACTATTATTTGTCTGATCGATAACTATAGTGCTAATTTCGTTTGTGGTACCGTATTTGTTCCAAAAGTGCTAATGCCATTCGTGGTACCGTATTGAGTTTGGGCTGAAACGTAAAATCCAACAAGATTGACCTTACACTGATACAACGATAGACAGATAACCACTTAGTGTTATTTCAAAGCTGAAATGAACATGACTATCATCATTACCAAAATTGTCATCGTCCTCGTCGTCGTCGTCAAAGTCGTCATCGTCGGCGTCATCATCATCAACATCACCGCCACCACCACCACTGCGCTAGTCATTTCCTCTTTTCTGTCACTCTCTTTGTTTCTTCTTTATTCCTGTGCTTTCTGTCATTTCTTCCAATCATTGTTGCCTTGCTGGTCCATTCACTTGTATGTGTTCAATAAAATCTTACGTACATTCTCGTAGGATTGATAACTGGGTACATGTATTAAGTGCATTTTTGGCTATAGGGAAATGAGATATGCGGAAGCAACTTTAGGTAATTTAGGCCCATTTTTTGTGTATGTTTCAGTGTCCCTAGTTACGTTTAAATTTGTATTCAGGTATGTTTTTTAAATCCACTCTGAGATAAACTGGACATCTCTTTAGATCATGTGCGCGAATGCATTGATACACTTACTTACTTTTGTTTTCCTTTTTTCTTGTTCAAATATTATGTATGTTTTGACACGGTTATGGCCCTGATATGGCTCTACGCAGTCGGCTGGGCTTCAAACAACAATAACAGTAACAGTAACCCCAGGCTCTTGTGTTTTTGTGAAGCACTTTGTGCTCTGGCATGGTGAAACGCAGTGCAAGCAGTTATTTATTGGTTTTTACCATTATCACCCAGAACCATGCTCTTAATGGTGACGTGGATGAACCTTATCAGGCTGTAGACAGCTAGGTAAGCAACCAGCCGACCAACTTACAAGCCATCTAACCAACCAGCCAACCAGACAACCAATCAATAAGTGACAAACCAGACAGGGATGTAAACAGAACCCTGGGCTAAACCCAAACACTAATATTTCACAGACAGCTCAAGCAGTGTGTAATGACACAGGCCTACCTAAAAGCTATGGACAAGGAAAAAACCTTCGGTGAGAACGAAAAACAGACACAGACAAAGACAAGCAGATAGACAGATAGACAGACAGACAGACACACGCACACACATACACACACACATATGTACACATACACACGTACACACGGTCTCACACAAACGTGCACGCACTTACATACACACTCGCACACACATGTACACACACATACATTCACACGCACGCACACACACACATGCACACACACATACACACACTCACTCACACACACACACACACACATACACACACACACACACACACACACACACACACACACACACACACACACACACACCCATACTCACACACACACACCCATACTCACACACACACGTACACACGCTCTCACATAAACGTGCACACACTTACGTACACACACACACACACACACACACACACACACACACACACACACACGCGACAAACACACACACAAACGCACACACACGCAAACGCGTGCGCACACGAACACACACACACACACACACACACACACACACACACACACACACACACACACACACACACGGCACACCCTTGTGACTGATGTCTTAACCCCCCCCCCCCCGTTGGGATGCCGGGGGCTCTTTCAGTAAAAATAGTATCCCCACCTTCTGGAAACTCAGTGCTAGAAATTTCCTCTTTTCTGTCACTCTCTTTGTTTCTGCTTTGTTGCCTTGCTTTCAGTCATTTCTTGCTGAACAAAAATATAATTATGATGATGGTGAAAATGTAGATGTTATGTTTTCTAAATTCCAGGAGTCAGTTCTAGCTGCTGCAGACCTCTCAATCCCGAAACTCAAATCTTTTAAGTCCAATAATCGTTTGGGTAATGTCTGGTGGACAGAGGCATGCGAAAAAGCAGTTCAGTATAAAAAAGAGAAATTCAAAGTCTACATCAAGAGCAGAAACCCTGAAGATCATAAGGAAATGAAAACTGCTAACATCCAATGTAATAAAATCATCGCTGAAGCAAAGAACGATTATTGGGCATCATACTGCACCAAAGAAATTTCAGATTTTAAGGATTTCCATAAAGTCTGGACAAAAATGAATCAAATGAAAAATGGAGCCAGCTTACCTAGGTGTCCAATAATAATTGATACATGTCACAAATTTCCTTCCGACATGGACAAAGCTGAAACTTTTGTGGATTTTTTTGCTGAAAATAGTAAAGTAGATGGTTTGTCTCCTACCTGTGAACACTACAGAGAAATGGCAGCTAACAACCTTATTTACACTGATCCAATACCTCAGAATGATCGCTGGTTTAATGCTCCAATCACCATAGAAGAGCTAAAAAACTCAATCTTGTCTCTACACAACAAAAGGAGTTCGGTAGGTGTTGATACAGTTTCAACTGAAATGATTAAGCATCTTCCAGAAAACTTTGTTACTTTCTTACACAAAATTTTTCAGAAATGCTGGGTGAGTGGAACTGTACCACAGGTATGGCAAAAGTCTATTGTTATTCCTATATTAAAAGCAGGAAAGCCTAAAAACAACGAAAACAGTTACAGACCTATTGCTTTGACGTCCCATTCGAGCAAACTAATGGAAAGATTGGTATTAAACAGACTTGTACATTACTGTGATAAAAATAACGTTATTCCAGTAAACCAAGCAGGTTTCAGAAAAGGGAGATCCACAATTGAGCACCTGGTTAAACTTACAACTCAGATAAAACAACAGTTTGCCCGCCGAAAAAGTCTTTTGGCAACTTTTTTTGATGTGAAAAAAGCGTATGATCAAGTTTGGCATACACGTTTATTGTACAAGCTGAAATCTATTGGTTTATCTGGCAATATGTATAATTATATTAAGTCCTATTTAGCCAATAGAACAATTCAAGCAAGAGTGGGAACAAGTTATTCTACTTCGCGACGTCTTGATATGGGAATCCCTCAAGGTTCAGTGATAGCACCTATTTTATTTAATATCCTTATACAGGATCTTCCTAATGCACTCTCAAATCGTGTTGTTTTGGTACAGTACGCTGATGATATATGTATTTGGATGAATATTACTTTAAAAAAAACAACTCCACAGAGAGCACAGAATTACATCAGGAAGTTGTATCAGTCTGATCTTGATAATCTTGGAAACTACATGTTAGAAAATGGACTGTCGTTATCAGCGGAAAAAACTAACATGATGCTATTTAATCCTGGTGGTACTTTAAGTCACTTGCCTACTTTCAAACTGCATGGTGAAGTGCTACATTACAAGCAGGTTGTAAAATTTCTGGGAGTCTTTATAACATCGAAATTAACCTGGAATGTCCATTTTGATTATATTTTAACAAAAGCAAGGAAAGCCTTAAATTTTCTAAAGATAATAAGCAGATTACCCTGGGGAATGGATACAAACATACTACTTCATCTGTCAACAGCACTTGTAAGATCTAAATTATCCTATGCACAAGAAGTGTTCTTCAGTGCACCAAAATATTTACTAAAGAAGATTCAAAGCTTAGACTGCAAAAGTCTTAAAATTGCACTAGGTGTACCAGTCCATGCTTCTTGCCTGGAAACGTACAAAGTTGCTGGAATTCTGCCTCTGAACAACTATCGTGAGTTAGCGACAGCAAAGTTTGCCGTTAGAATTTCTTCACAAACGGACAATTTTGTGAGTAAGGAAGTAAAAATCAGGTCAGATGTTGACTTTCCGAAACGAGCAAAGAACATTTCATCACAAATGACTGTTGCAACTTACGTATCTGACCTGGTCAAACAGTCTAACATAAATCTGGATGAAATAGCTGAAACACCATCCACAACGACCATCCCTACATGGGAAATGCTAAAAGCTACTTTTGATATTGATTATACAGATGCTAAGAAATATGAAAACGTTAACATTTCGATATGCAGAGCAAG
Organism: Monoplex corrugatus; assembly: GCA_030674185.1. Taxonomy (NCBI): domain Eukaryota; kingdom Metazoa; phylum Mollusca; class Gastropoda; order Littorinimorpha; family Ranellidae; genus Monoplex; species Monoplex corrugatus. Next base: position 22,437 of record JAPXFY010003031.1, read on the forward strand.
AGAACATATCGATGAAAAATACCGTACCCACCTCCATATTTTTACCGATGGATCAGTCTTAGAAAATAAATGTGCTGGAGCAGCATTTTATGTCCCAAAATATAAAATAATAAAGTCATTTTTCATTGGGGCAAATATATCTATCTTTACAGCGGAATTAGTCGCTATTTTACAAGCGTTGCATTATCTAGTAAACCTTACACATGTATTTTTCAAAGTAGTTCTCTTTGTTGATTCAAAATCTGTATTATATGCCTTGCAGTCTTTTGATACAGACACAAGACCTGATATAATTACTGAGGCAAATCATCTTATACATCGTTTAAGGATAAAAGGTACAGATCTCAGTTTATGCTGGGTGCCTTCTCACGTTGGTCTTCACGGCAACGAAGTAGTTGACAGAGCAGCTAAGCAAGGTGCACACAGTTCTGATAATACTACAGAATTACGTATTAATACTTCCGTAAAAGAAGCTTGCAACTTGCTAGAATCAGCCTCATGGATTCGTTTTCATGAACATTTCCATGAAAAGTTTGTGTCACAACAAATGATAAAACTTTCATTTCAAAATGTGTGTAAAAAATTGCAGTTTTCTTCCATATATCATTTGAGAACGATTGTTGCTGTTCATTTTCGTATTCAGCTAAACGCATTGAAAACAAAATACTGTAAAAATGTCAAGTGTATTTGCGGCGAACAATTCACACTGTTTCACTGTCTATTTTACTGCAAAATGCTACGTTCTTTTTTACCAAAAATGTTTACACAAGACAATTATTCTGAAACTCATTTTAAAGAAGTAACTTCCGATCAATTTTTGTCAGTTAAAATTTCAGAATCGTTGGTTCACAGTCCTGTTAATGCATTACTTTAAGTTTATGAAGTTTGTACTTTAGAGTTAAATTTTCCATACACATTGTTGATGTTAAATGTTAGTGTTAAGTTATTGTTCCATTTTTCTATTTCCCACCTACTTATGTCTATAACTATGTCTCCTCTATGCCCCAAAACAAACCAACCCATCTCTCATCTCGCATATTTTTTTTTTTCTTTTTTTTTTCGTCTAATATCACTCATAGTGAAAAGACGTTAAATCAAAGAACGAACACGGCACACACACATACACACCACACACACACACACACACACACACACACATACACACCCCCCCCCACACACACACACACACTACACACACACACACACACTACACAAAGAAATATACGAACGCTG
>JAPXFY010003032.1:5000-10000 GCA_030674185.1 Monoplex corrugatus
TTACTTCCCCTTTTGCTCACCCCACTTACTTTCTTCTTACGTCTACTCCTCCGCTATCCCGCACCACCACGACACAGGACGACGACACAACCAACCACACACACACCACCACACACACACCACACACCACCACACAATACACAGCACACACGCAAAATGCCCCGAACACACATGTCCTGATTAGTTCACCCCCCACACCCTCCCCCACCGGATTTACATTCCTTCGTCTGTCTGTCATCAACTGACGAATACATAATTACGAGACACCACAAGTGCCTATACTATCACATTACCATATGTTGTTGGGGATAGCGATTAGTGTGTGTGTGTGTGTGTGTGTGTGTGTGTGTGTGTGTGTGTGTGTGTGTGTGTGTGTGTGTTTGTTTGTGTGTGTGTGTGTGTGTGTGTGTTGTGTGTTTGTTTGTGAGTGTGTGTGTGTGTTGTGTTGTGTGTTTGTGTTGTGTGTTTGTTTGTGAATGTGTGTGTGTTTGTTTGTGAGTGTGTGTGTGTTTGTTTGTGGGGGGGGGGTGTTTGTGAGTGTGTTTGCGTGTTTGTTTGTGAGTGTGTGTGTGTGTGTGTGTGTGTGTGTGTGTGTGTGTGTGTGTGTGTGTTGTGTGTTTGTGAATGTGTGTGTGTGTGTGTGTGTGTGTGAGTGTGTGTGTGTGTGTGTGTGTGTGTTGTGTGTTTGTTTGTGAATGTGTGTGTGTGTGTGTGTGTGTGTGTGTTTGTTTGTGAATGTGTGTGTGCTTGTTTGTGAGTGTGTGTGTGTGTTTGTTTGTGTGTGGGGGGGGGTGTTTGTGAGTGTGTCTGCGTGTTTGTTTGTGAGTGTGTGTGTGTGTGTGTGTTTGTTTGTGAGTGTGTGTGTGTATGTATGTATGTATGTATGTATGTATGTGTGTATGTATGTATGTATGTATGTATGTATGTATGTATGTATGTGTGTGTGTGTGTGTGTGTGTGTGTGTGTTGTGTGTTTGCGTGTGTGTATTTGTATGTGTTGTGTGGTATGTGTGTCTGAGTGTGTGTGTGTGTGTGTGTGTGTGTGTGTGTGTGTGTGTGCGTGCGTGTTTGCGTTTGTGTGTGTGTGTGTGTTGTGTGTGTGTGTGTGTGTGTGTGTGTGTGCGTGTGTGTGTGTGTGTGCTCGTGCCTCTTTGTGTTTTTGTGTTTGTATAGTGTATGTCATCCATGTTTGCATGTGTATATGTGTGTGTGTGTGTGCATGTGTCTCTCTGTATATCTGTGTGTGCATGTGAACATGTGTATGTGTGCGTCCGTGTGTGTGTGTGTGTGTGTGTGCGTGCGGGCGCCAATGTGCATGTATGTATGTGTGTAGTGGGTAGTGTGTGTGTGTGTGTATGTGTGTGTGTGTGTGTGTCTGCGCGTGTGTGTACGTGTGCCAGATCTTGTGTTTGTGTAGTGTGTGTATGTGTGTGTGGTATGGTATGTGTGTGTGCATGTGCGTGTATGTGTATGTGTGTGTGTGTATGTGTGTATATGTGCATGTGTGTCTGTGTGCGCGCACGTGCGTGCGCGCACTGCTAGTGAGCCTGTGGAAAATCGTACACGACTACAAAGATTTTTTTCCCTTTAGCATTCCGACTGTTCTCAGATGCATGTACACGCGCTGTTTTGTTGTTGTTGTTTTTGTTGGTTTTGTTTGTTTGTTTGTCTGTTTATTTGTTTGTTTGTTTGTTTGTTTGTTCGTTTGTTTGTTTGTTTGTCTGTTTATTTGTTTGTTTGTTTGTTTGTTTGTTCGTTTGTTTGTTTGTTCGTTTGTTTGTTTGTTCGTTCGTTTGTTTGTTTGTTTGTTCGTTTGTTTGTTTGTTTTTTTTTTCTTTCGTTTGTTTGTTCGTTTGTTTGTTTGTTTGTGTTTTCCTACATTGCGCAGGCAGCATGATACTGCGTAGTCTCCGTAAGCCACCGACCACTGGAACAGATAACAGTTGCATAAGGATCTTTAACGTGCGTGCATGGTTTTCTTCTGCGTGGGTATACACACGAAGACGGGGAGGTGGGGGGGGGGGGTTACTTAAGCACTAACAGATCCGCACGTAATACGAAAAAAAAAATCCACCCATTTAGACATCATATCAAGCAGATTTGAACTCAAACGTCTCCGCGTGGGGTAGTTTGACGTCTTGAACGTCTTCTTCTTCTTCTTCTTCTTCCCTTAACTCCTTGAAGAGTTGGGGCACCAGCCACACTATAGAACTGTTCATCAGGGGTTTTCCAGCTTTGTCGGTTGTGAGCCAAAGCCTTGGTCTCTGCAAAAATGGTTTTCTCCGTCGATTCCGCAATGTTGTCAGTCTTTTCTTTTTTCTTTTTTTGTTGTTGTTTGTCTTGTTTTGTTTGTTTTTGTTTTGTTTTGTTTTTTGTTTTGTTTTTTGTTTTTGTTTGTTTTTTGTTTTTGTTTTTTTTGTTTGTTTTGTTTGTTTGGTTTGTTTGTTTTTTAGCTGGCTTGTCTTCCCGACTGTCTCTCTCTCTCTCTCTCTCTCCTCTCTCTCTCTCTCTCTCTCTCTCTCTCTCTCTCTCTCTCTCTCTCTCTCTCTCTCTCAACAGTTCCCTGAAGGATTGATTGAACAAGGCCATTGATCTTGTTACATGGCCATACCTACTGTAGCGTTAGTTTTCTGTTCTCAAACTGAAGCCAGCAGATCTTCGTAATATTTATGGTCCATGACGTCTTTACCTCTCTCTTTACCTCTCTCTTTACCTCTCTCTCTTTTACCTCTCTCTCTCTTTACTTCTCTCTCTCTTTACCTCTCTCTCTTTACCTCTCTCTCTCTTTACTTCTCTCTCTCTTTACTTCTCTCTCTCTTTACCTCTCTCTCTCTTTACTTCTCTCTCTCTTTACCTCTCTCTCTTTTACCTCTCTCTCTTTTACCTCTCTCTCTTTTACCTCTCTCTCTCTTTACCTCTCTCTCTTTACCTCTCTCTCTTTACCTCTCTCTCTTTACTTCTCTCTCTTTACTTCTCTCTCTTTTACCTCTCTCTCTTTACCTCTCTCTCTTTACTTCTCTCTCTTTTACCTCTCTCTCTTTTACCTCTCTCTCTTTTACCTCTCTCTCTTTACTTCTCTCTCTTTTACCTCTCTCTCTTTTACCTCTCTCTCTCTTTACCTCTCTCTCTTTACTTCTCTCTCTTTTACCTCTCTCTCTTTACTTCTCTCTCTCTTTACCTCTCTCTCTTTACCACTCTCTCTTTTACCTCTCTCTGTCTTTACCTCTCTCTCTTTTACCTCTCTCTCTCTTTACCTCTCTCTCTTTACCTCTCTCTCTTTACCTCTCTCTCTTTACCTCTCTCTCTTTACCTCTCTCTCTTTTACCTCTCTCTCTTTACCTCTCTCTCTTTACCTCTCTCTCTTTACCTCTCTCTCTTTACCTCTCTCTCTTTACCTCTCTCTTTTACCTCTCTCTCTTTACCTCTCTCTCTTTACCTCTCTGTCTTTACCTCTCTCTCTTTACCCCTCTGTCTTTACCTCTCTCTCTTTTACCTCTCTCTCTTTACTCTCTCTCTCTCTTTTTTACCTCTCTCTCTCTCTTTAACCTCTCTCTCTCTCTCTCTTTTACCTCTCTCTCTCTTTACCTCTCTCTCTTTTATCCTCTCTCTCTCTCTCTTTACCTCTCTCTCTCTTTACCTCTCTCTCTTTTACCTCTCTCTCTTTACCTCTCTCTCTCTCTCTTTTTACCTCTCTCTCTCTCTTTTACCTCTCTCTCTCTTTAACCTCTCTCTCTTTTACCTCTCTCTCTTTACCTCTCTCTCTCTCTTTTTACCTCTCTCTCTCTCTTTAACCTCTCTCTCTCTCTTTTTTTTACCTCTCTCTCTCTTTAACTCTCTCTCTCTCTCTCTCTTTTACCTCTCTCTCTCTCTTTACCTCTCTCTCTCTTTTACCTCTCTCTCTCTCTCTTTACCTCTCTCTCTCTTTACCTCTCTCTCTCTTTACCTCTCTCTCTCTCTTTACCTCTCTCTCTCTCTTTTACCTCTCTCTCTCTTTTACCTCTCTCTCTCTCTTTACCTCTCTCTCTCTCTCTCTCTTTACCTCTCTCTCTCTTTACCTCTCTCTCTCTTTACCTCTCTCTCTCTCTTTTACCTCTCTCTTCCTCTCTCTTTACCTCTCTCTCTCTCTTTTCCTCTCTCTCTCTCTCTTTTACCTCTCTCTCTCTCTTTACCTCTCTCTCTCTCTTTACCTCTCTCTCTCTCTCTCTTTACCTCTCTCTCTCTCCTCTTTTACCTCTCTCTCTCTCTTTACCTCTCTCTCTCTCTCTCTTTACCTCTCTCTTCTCTTTACCTTCTCTCTCTCTTTACCTCTCTCTCTCTCTTTTACCTCTCTCTCTCTCTTTACCCTCTCTCTCTCTTTACTCTCTCTCTTTTACCTCTCTCTCTCTCTCTCTTTACCTCTCTCTCTCTCTCTCTCTCTCTTTTACCTCTCTCTCTCTCCTCTTTTACCTCTCTCCTTCTCTTTCTACCTCTCTCTTCTACTCTCTCTTTTTAACCTCTCTCTCTCTCTCTCTTTACCTCTCTCTCTTCTCTCTCTCTTACCTTCTCTCTCTCTCCTCTCTCTTTACTCCTCTCTCTCTCTCTCTTTTACTCTCTCTCTCTTTCTCTCTCTCTCTCTTTTACTCTCTCTCTCTCTTCTACCTCTCTCTCTCTCTCTTTTACCTCTCTCCTCTCTCTCTCCTTTTACATCTCTCTTCTTCTCTCTCTCTCTTTACCTCTCTCTCTCTTTACCTCTCTCTTCTCTCTCTCTCTCTTTTTACCTCTCTCTCTCTCTCCTCTTTTACCTCTTCCTCTCTCTCTTTACTCTCTCTCTCTCTCTTTTACCTCTCCTCTTCCTCTCTCTCTTTACTCTCTCTCTCTCTCTCTCTTTTACCTCTCTCTCTCTCTCTTTTTACCCTCTCTCTCTCTCTCTCTCTCTTTTACCTCTCTCTCTCTCTCTTACCTTCCTCTCTCTCTCTCTCTCTTTTACCTCTCTCTCCTCTCTCTTTTCCTTTCTCTCTCTC
>JAPXFY010003033.1:0-23660 GCA_030674185.1 Monoplex corrugatus
GATCAGTGCTGCAACTTATTTTTATGACATTATTATTATTATTATTGTTATTATTATTATTATTATTATTATAATTATTAGCATTATTGTTGTTGTTATTATCATTATCATTATTGTTAGTATCATATCATCATCATCATCATCATCGTCGTCATCGTCATCATTATTATTATTATTATTATTATTATTATTTTGTTGTTCGTCCGTCGTGATCGACGATGACCAAGGAGCATCACGATTCATGTGTCCGGCTGTGACTGATGAGGTCGATTCGTGCGCGGAAGGCTCGGCCGCAGATGAGACACATGTGTTCTGCTGGATTGTGGACTTCGGAGTTGGCTCGGGATTTACGCAGCTCTCGTTTCTTTTGTGCTCCACTGATCCTGCTTTGTTCGTAAGAGGCGGCACCTTCGCCAACGCAGCTTCTCCATGATGAGCGGTCTTGTGTAAGGGCCTCCCATGTCTTGGTGTCGATACCGAAGTTTTTCAGGGACGCTTTAAGTGTGTCTTGAAGCGCAACTTTGGCCTTCCTCGCGAGCGTATGCCGTGTGCTAGTTCACCATAGAGCAGTCTCTTCGGGAGACGCGTGTTTTGCATACGCACGATGTGTCCGGCCCATCTGAGCTGGGCTCTTCTGAGCAGGGTGTGAATGGTAGTCATTCCGGCCTGATCGAGGACATCTGTGTCAGGTATTCTATCCTTCCAGGTGATCTTCAGGAGCTGTCTGGGGCAGTTGATGTGGAATCGGTTGAGTTTCTTGGCATGGCGCTCGTATACGGTCCATGTCTCACAGGCATACAGAAGGGTTGGCAGAACGGCTGCCTTGTATACCTTCAGCTTGGTGGACAGTTTGATACCTCTCCTGTCCCATACCGATACCCTGAGGCGTCCGAAAGCTGAACTTGCTTTGGCAATGCGTGTGTCTACCTCAGTGTCTATGTTCACTGATCTTGAGATCGTGCTTCCGAGGTACGTAAAATTGTCCACAGCTTTCAGGGTTTCTCCCTTGACAGCGATGCTTGGTTCTGAGTACCGCTGTTGTGGTGCAGGCTGAAACATGACTTCGGTCTTCTTTGTACTGATGGTGAGTCCGAAGTTTGTGCAGGATGATGCGAATTGATCCATGCTCTGCTGCATTTTTGCTTCCGTGGTGGCGTTCAGAGCGCAGTCATCGGCGAACAGGAGGTCGCGGGCCCAGTCTTTTTCAACTTTGGTCTTCGCCTGAAGCCTGAGGGCATTGAGGAGCCTTCCGTCTGTCCTGTATCTGAAGCCAATGCATGTGTCATGGTCGTCATAGAATGCGACTGAGAGCATGGCCGTAAACATCATACTGAACAGTGTTGGCGCCAGTACACAAGCCTGCTTGACACCGTTCGTGACTGAGAAAGTCTCGGAGCAATCTCCGTTGTCCAACACACGTGCCTGCATACCGTCATGAAATTGGCATACCATGTTGATGAACTTTGATGGGCATCCGAACTTCTCCATAATTCTCCATAGTCCTTCACGGCTGACCGTGTCGAAGGCCTTTGTCAGATCAACGAATGTCGTGTACAGGTCACGCTGCATTTTCCCAGCCATTCCCTCATCCTTTAATTGCGAGCGGGCATCGCCTCCAAGTGCTATTTTTGTCCAGGCAGGGTCGACCAAAGTCCACATCACTGTAGCGCTATAGCGTGCCTTTGTGTTCTGGCACTACTGATAAAGAAGGAAGCTGAGTGCAGTTTTCTGTATGTATTGTGAACTTGTACAATGATCTGGGGTATTTTCGTCACTTTACCTGTGTGCACTCAGTGCTGTGAATATTCATTGTTCTGAAGAAGTGATCTTTATCTTGTCAGATTACCTTGTCTTTGAAATTTGTAGAAATTACTAATGTGATGATCGACTGACATCTCCAGGTTGCTCTTTGTTCAGTATATAGTGAGATTATTTTCGTAGCAGTGACGGAAGTATAGTGCAATTTACAATCTTTACATAATTTCATCAGTTTTGGCAAGGTCTGATTCATGGTCTTCAGTGCTTTAACTTTCTAAAATTAAAAAAAATCGCTTTCAGCTGTTTGTTTTCATTCTTTTTTAGAGGCTTATATTTGACTAAAATCGGGTGTTAGCTGTTGCCCGACCAAGGCACGCGCTGCGCCGGCTTTAAACTAGGCCACGCATGTGTATTAATTAAGCCGGTCTTTATCCAGGGCAACCTCCGACACATCTCTCTCTCTCTCTCTCTCTCTCTCTCTCTCTCTCTCTCTCTCCTCAGATCAAAGACGAGCTACGTCAAGTGAAAGAACGATGTGAGGAAATCAACAACAGGTGCAACAGACTGGAGAAAGATCACAGAAACCTGACGGAGACAGTGACAGATATGAGTGGCGACATACAACAACTGTTCCAGGAATCTAATGATGAGAAAGAGGAAATACAACAACTCACAGAGACAATCAGGGATATGAGACACGATGTTGCCCAATTAAAGTCAGACACAGACAGGTTAGAAGATTTTTCACGAAGAGATAATTTACGTTTTTTCGGGATTTCTCAGCAAGAATCTAGGGAAACGTTTGACTCATGTGCAACCGCAGTTATTGACGTTCTCAATAGTATTGACGACCCTAAAGTCTGGACTACTGATGACATCGTACGAGCACATCGAACTGGACAGACAAGACAAGGGCAACCCAAACAAATGATAGTCAAATTCACCAGGTGGAGAGACAAAATGCTGATTATTACAAACAGAGACATACGACGAAAACTAGATGTGAAAGGTATCAGGGTCGCAAACGACCTAACAAGAACACAGGCACAAATCGTTGCAAGAGCACGTAGTGAAGGCAAAAGAGCATACTTCCAAAAGGGACAATTGGTGATTGGACCAAGACCACCAGAACAGCGATCTTATGCTCAGATTGTGAGTGGTGACACAGTTTCAGACTTACAACCTAAACACACCTCCTCTTCCGACGTGAGAGACACGCCCACCTTCACCAATCGGCGGGATGAAGTCGCTGGTGGGGACCCCCCTCAAGATGGGGAGATGACGAGAGGAGTTGTCACCTCTAACGGGGGCAGAGTCGCGAGTGGTGGTTCCCCTTCCTCCTCCTCTTCCCCGCCTGTCATCTCACGTGCAAACCGGGCCGAGCTTCAGCGTGACGCCAACAGGAGTTCCCAGGGGCATGACACCGGGCGTCTTACAGACACGGACGCACGTGCATCACGCGGCAGTCCTGCGGCAGACCGACAGACGGGTGAGAGGGTGAGCATGGGCAGCCAACCGCGACGGACGTCAACAAGCACGGCCCGCGGCAGAGGAGCAGTCGGTAACCTTGGCAACAGGAGCTTGCGTTCCGGTACTTCCAGAAAGCCATAGGACAGGCATGGCCATCCAAACCAGTGGTCCTTTTTGAATTACAACGTTGAAAATTTGTACAGTAAATTGAAGAACGTTTCCTTCATAAATTATGTAACAAAATTTGATTTTGTTTGTCTTACTGAATGTTTTCTTGATACTTCGTTTGATTTCAGCTGTTTGTTCACTGATTATTTGAAGTTTTACGCTCCAGCTAAGAAATTGTCACACCATGGCAGGAATTCGGGTGGAGTTTTATTGTTGGTGAAAAAAACTTTAGAAAATTGTGTGAAAGAAATAATGTTAGATTATGATAACACCATTGCCATCAGAGTAAACAAAAATGTATTTGATTTAGACAAAGATCTGATTTTGATTGCATGCTATGTTGCGCCAGAAGGAAGCCCTAGATATAACGAAACATTAATTAAAGATGGGATCTTGATGCTGGAAGAATTAATGCTACAACAGTTTGAAAAAGAAAAAACACATTTTATAATTATGGGAGATCTCAATGCTAGAACAGGTCACGAACAGTTTGCGCCTGAAGACATGACTACTTATTTGGAAGACATTGAGTATGACAGGATGTATAATGAATGTGATGTACGTTGTTCTAAAGATGAAACTGTGAATAGTTTTGGCAAAACATTGTTGAACTTATGTTTCATGTTGGATATGGTTATTTTGAATGGTTTTTGTGATGGAGATACAGAGGGTGAATACACTTTTGTGTCTCCAAACGGGTGTAGTGTGATTGACTATTTTCTTGTTCCATATAATCTGGTCTCATGCTTTGATTTACGGGTAGGTAACTGTGTTGATTCATGGCATCTACCTGTTGAGGTAATATGGAAAAGGGGAAATAATCATACATATGTAGAAAGTGCAAGACAACAAGGGGAAGAAAAAAATGTATGGTCTGAAGAATTAGCAAGTTTATTTGTACAAGAGCTTGATGGTTCTGAGTTCAACAATTGTCTACAGACAGCTTTCGGTTTGTTAGATTATAATGTGAATGACAGTTCGGAGCAGTTTACTAAGGCTTTATGCGGGGCAGCTGCGTGTATGGTACGAACAGTGAGACAAGGACAAAAGAAACAGAATGATTGGTTTGATAAGGAATGTGAAAGAAAGAAACAAGAAGTTAAGAGGCTACTGAAATGATTCCAGAGATGCAAAACAGAAAAAGAAAAAAAAAGAAAAAAGAGAAGCATATGTCATATCACGAAAAGAGTATGTTAAACTAAGGAAAACGAAAGAAAGGGAATACGAAGATAAGAAAATAAGAACACTCAAAGATTCCATCAATGACTCCAGGACATTCTGGTCAATAATAAGATCTGTTAATAGAAAGGCCTTTGTGTACAATGAAATCTCTATTGAACAATGGTACAATCATTTCTGCAGTGTTTTCAATGATATCGGGGGAAATACTGCACAAGAGAGTAATATAGTAGAGGAAGAAAATAATTTTGAGCCCCTTTTCAATGAGCCTATAACTAAAGAAGAAGTGACTGCGAGTATCAGGCATTTGAAAGCAGGAAAGAGCGCAGGACCAGATCAAATAATCAGTGAAATGTTAAAACATGCAAATGCTAATGTAATTGATTTCCTTGTCCATTTATGTAACAAGCTTTTTGATAATGGCATTTTTCCGTCAGAATGGGCAAAGTCCATAATAATCCCAATTCATAAAAAAGGAGATGTGAATAATCCAGATAATTATAGAGGAGTCGCTCTAACAAGTATAGTGAGTAAAGTTTATACATATATTTTGAATAAGAGATTAACAAAGTGGGCAGAAAAAGAAGAGAAAATAGTTGAAGAACAAGCTGGATTTAGAGCAAAATACAGTACAATTGATCATATTTTCACACTTTACTCCCTTGTGCAGAAGCATTTACTTTTAAATAAGAAACTTTATGTTGCATTTGTGGATTTTAGGAAGGCATTCGATTCTGTGAATCGTAATAATCTTTGGAATATATTACGTAAAAGTGGTGTGAATGGAAAATTATATATGGCCCTAAGAGGAGTTTATAACTCAGTGTTTGCATGCGTGCGTGAGAAGTGTGTATATTCAGATTATTTTGAATGCCCTAAAGGAGTGAAACAGGGATGTCAATTGAGTCCTCAATTGTTTTCATTTTTCATTAATGAATTAGCAGTGGAACTGTCAAGAAAAGGCAGGCATGGCATTCAAATTATCCCTGGGGTTATTGAGATATTCCTATTGCTGTTTGCAGACGATGTTGTTATTCTCTCTGGTACAGTCAAAGGCTTACAAAACCAGTTAAATGTCTTAAAGGAAGAATCGGATCGACTAGCTTTAACAGTTAACATGGATAAAACTAATATTATGATTTTCAGGAAGGGTGGACATTTATCAAAACACGAAAAATGGTTCTATGGAATTAACGAGGTTAAAGTTGTTAATTCTTATAAATACTTAGGAATAATATTTTCGACAAAATTAAGTTTAAATTATGCATGGGAAGAATCTTGTAATAAAGGGAAAAAAGGTGTTATTGAAATTCTAAAATCCTTACGGAAGCTCAATTCTATTGATTGTAATTTATATTGGAAAATGTTTGATACACAGATAGAACCTTTACTTACATGTGCAGCTGAAGTATGGGGTCTTACTGTAAATCCACATATGGAAAAAGTGCATACATATGCTATAAAACGTTTTTTGGCTGTACCAATTCACTCTTCTAATACTGTTTTATATGGAGAAACTGGAAGATATCCTTTATACATTAGAACCTTTGTGAAGAGTATTAAATACTGGTTGAAATTGTTAAGGCTTCCACAATCTCGGTTATGTAAACAGGCATATGAAATGATGGTTACTCAAATGGAAATAGGAAAACAGAACTGGGCCTATCAGGTAAAAAAGGCTTTATCAGAACTTGGGTTTGGAATCGTGTGGTTGTCCCAGGGAGTAGGAAATGAGTGTCAGTTTATTAATGAATTTAAAGACAGGCTTATTTGTTCGTTTAAACAAAATTGGCACTCAGATATGGAAAACAAAGAAAAATATAGTTGGTTCTTCTCATTTAAAGATGTTTTTCAAACCGAAAAATATCTCAGTGTTGTTACGGATAAATGGCAAAGAACTAATTACGCAAGATTTAGATTAAGAACACTTGGTTTCAATGCAAATAAAAATTGGTTTCAACCTGGGACGTCCACAGTATATCCTTGCCCCTTATGTGGAAACAATGTCGATAATGAAAAACACTTTTTATTCCAATGCCAAATTTTTGACACAATACGTGGAAAATGCAAAGTTTTTGAATCCGACATGGCCAAAAGACAAGATGTTGTATCTATTTTGTCATCTGATGACGAAGTCATAATCAAATCAGTGGCACTATACATTGCGGAAGCACAAAAAATAAGACATAAACACTTACAAGCCCGACAATAGTGCTAGACAATATCATACTGGGATTAATTTAATCTCTTTTGACTGATGTGGGCTATATCACGTTAACTCCAAAAGAAGCCGCTTTATTATAGACTCTGTTTTGTAAAGAGCTGTTTTCATTTGCTTTATTTTGCTTTGCTTGCCGATAATTTAAGAGTAGCTAATAATATGAAAATAATGGTATATTTGTAGAATATGTTAGAAGTGGATATTGAAAGGGTATATAGACACTTAAGGGTCTACTATACATGTTAACAAAAACAAAAAAAACAAACAAACCAAAAAACAAATAAATAAAAGGCATAGTGATGTCCCTTGTTAACAGAGTATTTGGGGGCAGTTATGTGAAGATTATATTATTATCACTAAATGTAAGGTTTGGGTGGTCTAGCCCAGATGTTTCATCATATTACAGTTTTGATGTGTGTGTGTGTGCGCACGAGCGCGCGCCCGCGTGTGAGCGTATATGGATGCGTGTGAGTGGGTGTGGGTGTGTGAAAAAGATTTTGGTTTGTCTAAACCTAGACAAATTATTGGCCTGAATATGGGAACACTGTTCTGATATTTTTTGTTGTTGTTTTCTTTGCATTATGTAGTAGTGGTAAAATGGATGATTGTTCATTATATATGATTTGAATATGTTCGACTGTTCAAGGAATGGATGTTCGATATTTTTTTTGATTATGTGTGAAGAATTTGCGCACATACAAAGAGTGGATTATGTGTCGCACTACTGGAAAATTGTTATCCCCCTTGTCAAAAGACCTTTTCGGGTAATGACAATAAACAGTTTCAGTTTCAGTTTCAGTTTCAGTTTCAGTTTCTCTCTCTCCCTCTCTCCTCCCTCTGTCTTGTCTGTCTGTCTGTCTGTCTCTCTCTCTCTGGAGTTGAGTCTAACATACATCTGAGTGTGTGTGTGTGTGTGTGTGTGTGTGTGTGTGTGTGCGCGCGCACGCGCGCAGAACGCGCGAGTATATACGTTATGATGCATCTCTCTCTCTCTCTCTCTCTCTCTCTCTCTCTCTCTCTCTCTCTCTCTCTCCCTCCCTCCCTCCGATCCTCTCTACTGCATGCATCGTGTGTATGTGTGTGTGTGTGTGTGTGTGCGTATTATAACTGCTGTACATGTGCTCTTCCAGAATACTGGAATCTAGGTCAATCTGGAGGCACATACCAAACTTAGTGGCCAGTAGGCCTAACTAACACGCGCGCGCCCCTGCTTCGCTCACAGACATTATTTTTGTCTGTGGCCTCGCTATACGGCAGCGGGACAGGTGAAAAGGGTGTGGGGAGTGGAAGGGAAGGGGAAAGATGCGCGCTGTTAATAGCCAGGGCAGAATCAGAACAGCCAACCCAAGTATCACGGATTTGTGCGCCGTGAGGTCTTGGTGTTGTTCCTGACACTTTTCTTGCAAGTTGTCGTGCTGCGAATATCATGTCGACTGTCCCGCGTGATTTTCTGAAGCCGCACTGTGTTTCTGGTAGGTGGCCATTTTCCAGGTGAACGATAAGGCGGTTGAGGAGGACTCTTGCGAGGATCTTACCGGCAATGGCGAGCAGAGAGATTCCCCTGTGGTTGTCACAGGACTGCCTGTTGCCCTTCTTCTTGTAGAGATGGACAATGGTTGCGTCCTTCAGTTCCTGGGGGATGGATTCTTGTTCCCATATGCTCTTGAACAACTCTGTTAGCTTTTGGGTCGTGACTGCTCCACCTGCTTTGTATATTTCTGCTGGAATGGAGTCAGAACCTGGAGCTTTGCCGTTTGAAAGGTGCTTGATTGCTGCCGTGATCTCTGATTCCGTTGGAGGCGCTGCCAGTTCGGTGTTTATTGGCACTATAATTTTCCATTGTTTTTATTCTTTCTCTCCATTTATAGCCGTGTGTGTGTGTGTGTGTGTGTGTGCGCGCGTGGGTGCGTGTGTGTGCGTGCGTGCGTGCGTGTGTGTGCGTGCGTGCGTGTGTGTGTGTTTCAGCGCTTAGATTTGATTTTATCAAGATTTTGCGCTATATAAATATTGTAATTATTATTATTATTATTACTTGCGGCATATGGTCAATGGCTTCGCTGTTGCTAGTTGATGCACGATTGAGGACGCTGTTGAAGTGCTCGGCCCAACGTTATAGGATGGCATTTTTGTCAGTGAGAAGTGTTGATCCGTCAGCGTTGAACAGCGGCGATGTTCCTTGGGGCTGTGGCCCATATAAGGTTTTTAGGGCGTCATAGAAGCACTTGTAGTTGTTGGTATCTGCGTGCTTCTGTATTTCGTCCGCTTTTCTGCTAAGCTAGGAGTCTTGCATTTCTCTGAGCTTTGTCTGCACTTTGTTTTTGATTGATTTATAGGCAGCTTCCTTGGAGGTAGACTTTGGGTCTTGCTGGTGTGCTCTGAAGACTTTTCGCTTTTCTTCCAACAATATCTGAATGTCGGCGTCGTTTTCATCAAACCAGTCCTGGTGTTTACGCTGGTTGATATCGAGTTGCTCTCTCGCTGAGTTGTAGATGACGTCTCGGAAGGCTGTCCAGTCCTCATCCACACTTTTGGAGCCCAGATTTAGGCCTTCGAGCTGTGCATCAAGGTCATTTCTGAAGTTTTGATACACAGAGGGTCGTTCCAACTTTGTGACGTTCAGTCTTTTGTTGAACCTCTTTCCTTGTGGACGTCGTCTCGGCTGGATAGAGATGTTGAGTCTAGAGATGATGAGCCTATGGTCAGTCCAACATTCTGCGCCGCACATGGCTTTCGTTACTCTGACATCCTGCCTGTCTTTTTTCCTAACGATGACGTAGTCGATGAGATGCCAGTGCTTCGAGCGAGGATGCATCCATGACGTCTTGTTGCGGTTTGGCAGGCGGAAGATTGTATTGGTGATGAGCAGGTCATGTGCCGCACAGGTTTTCAGGAGTAGGTGCCTATTGCTGTTGCTCTTTCCGACTCCATTTCGTCCGATAATCCCTTCCCACGTTTTGTGATCTGTCCCAACTCTGGCATTGAAGTCGACGAGAATCAACAACTTGTCTTCTTTGGGTACAGTCGCGAGTAGGGATTCCAGGTCTTCGTAGAACTTGGCCTTTGCTTCCTCTGTGTTGGTCATTGTAGGGGCATAGGCGCTGATGAGGGTGGCATGACGTTTTCCTCTTAGTGGAAGGCGCAACGACATGAGTCGGTCGTTAGTTCCTTTCGGGAGGCTGGTTAGTTTACCGACCAGATTTGATTTGATGGCAAAGCCCACTCCCGCCTCACGACGTTCGTCGCTACCGCGACCACTCAAGAAGAAGGTATAGCCAGCTTTCGTTTCTGACAATTGGCCTTCGTTTGCGAGCCTGGTCTCGCATAGAGCTGAGATGTGGATGCTATACCTATCGAGTTCTCTTGCAATCAGTGCTGTACGTCGTTCAGGTCGGTTTGTACTTGAGTTGTCCAAGAGCGTGCGCACATTCCATGTGCCGATAGTGAGCGGAGTCACCGAGAATTTTTTATTTTTGTTTTTCGATCGCATGAGTGGGATCCCCGTCTGCCGCGGTAAGCAAGCCAGGTTATCCAGACCTGCCACTTCGCCACTCGCAAATCGCCTTAGGACTCCAGTTTTACAGTAGTGATGCCTTGACTTGCGCGTGAATTGGATTATACTGAGGGAGAGTTGCGCAGATCGTCAACCTCACTCTCTCGTCCCGAACCATCGTGATCCAGTGGCAAGACAATGATCAAGACGACTAGCGATGGGTAGGGATGCAGTGGATGGCCAGAGTGTCCTATTGTGCCTCACAATGCCCTGTTGACGCTCCACAGCGCCGTTGCTACAACTGCCTTTCTGCCCGTTGAACCACAGGAGTAGTTTCTTCCGCGCAGTCCGCCAGATGTAGACTTGAAAGAGACTAGGTAGGCAAGCCCTAGCGTCACTTCACCAGTGTGTATATTTTTCATATGACGATCTTCAGTGAGTTCGTGTCTGATAGGAAGTTTTGTTTCTGGCACCATAGTTCCAAGACCTGAAGTTATCGTGATGAAAGAAGCCGACAGAGAGTTCCAGCAGGCAGGAATATATATATAAATGAAGCAGCATGTGCACAAAAAACGCAACAAATCGACGTAAAATGTTCACAAATTTTCGGCGGTACACCCGCCTTGCTCAAGGGGGACAAGCACTACTACTACTATTATTACTACTACTAATACTGCTGCTGCTGCTGCTACTACTACTACTACAACTAGTACTACTACTTCATTTAACTCTACTGCTTCTATTAACTACTTCTTTTACCAACAACTATTTCTATTAACTACTACTATTTCTATTAATTACTACTGCCACTACTATTATTATTGCTAGTACTACTGCTATTACTATTACTACTTCTCCTGTTTAGTATTACTTCTGCTAACTGTCGATATTGTCATTATTGCTGCTATCAGTGCTGCTGCACCTGCACCTATTTGTACTGCTACATGATAGTGATAATGATAATGATGATGACGATAGTAATAATTATGATAATGGTGGTGGTGGTGGTGGTGGTGTGGTTGTGGAGGTAGTGGTGGTGGTGGTGGTGGTGGTGGTGGTGGTGGTGGTGGTGGTGGTATGATGATGATGATGATTGTGGTGGTGGTGGTGATGATGATGATTATGATGATGATGATGATGCCGATGACGACGATGATGATGATGTAACGAGGACGATGATGATGATGATGGTAACGATGATGATGATTATGGTAACGACGATGATGATGATGATGATGATGATGACGACGACGATGATGATGATGATGATGATGTGTGAGCGCGTGCCTGCGCGTTGCCTGTGTAATCGTTATTGTTGATATCCCTACACAATGACCACCCATGCTGCTGTTGATGTTGGCGTTGCTGTAATTTGTTGTTGCTGTTGTTGTTGCTGCTGCAGTAGGTCCCTGTCTCCTGGTTTGAATTCTGTCCACTCAGGCCCAGACTCCACCATAACAGGACGAACATCTCAGACAAGGTACGTAGCGGAAGTAAACAGATCATTTCCCCTTGAACACTGCCTCTCTTTTTTCTCTTGACTTGATTCTCTCCCCTTCATTGCCTGCAGGAGTTTTCTCCAGTGAAATGCAATGACATCGAAAGCTACACTGTACAGCTACATATGTGCAGCGTCTAGAATTTCTTAGCTTTCTTCTTTCTTTTTTTTCCTCTGGTTTTTCTTCTCATTTTCTTATGCTTCTTTTTATTGTTTTGTTCGTTTCGTTTACTTTCCTGGCTAACCCTCCCCATTCAGTGGAAAGGCAACACCCTCCAGCCCCTCATATTAGCTCCCTAACAGACCAACATACCCTCAAACTTAAGTCATTCTGGTGCAGCTTCAGTATTAGACAATCCACAGGAGCCTTGACATAATATGATTGATAGGACTTCAGATAGAAAAGACGCTGCACTTCTGCTAAATCACTTCAGTGTAGTGCAACAGTGCCTGTTCTGACCCATCATATTGTAAGACACGTAGGCCTACTGATGACACTATTGCCTAGTCGGATGTCCAAGTGAGCATCTCCCGTTTTCATTATCCATATGTGTGTGGGGGGTTTTCTCCTCTCTCTCTCTCTCTCTCTCTCTCTCTCTCTCTCTCTCTCTCTCTGTCCCTCTATGTCTTTCTGTCTCAGTCTCTCTCTCTCTGTTTCTCTCTGTTTCTCTCTGTTTCTCTCTCTCTCTCTTTCTTTCTCTCTTTCTCTCTCCCTCTGTGTGTGTGTTTATGTGTGTGTGTTTGTGTGTGTGCGTGTGTGTGGATGTGTGGATGTGGATGTGGATGTATGTGTGTTACCAAATGTGTGAAGATTTCTCAGTTCTCTGTGGGTGAATCTTTACTGTAGTGTGGCTTAAGATGTATCTCCAAGAGAACTCGCGAACCGGTAGTAGTTATCTTCGTCGTCGTTGTTATCATCATCATCATCATCATCATCATAATCATCAGCAGCTGCAGCAGCATCGTCGTCGTTGTCGTCGTTGTCATAATCATCATCATCATAATCATCACCATCATTGCAATCATCACCATCATGATCGTTATCACCATAACAACAACAACACCATCAATATCATTATCAACCCTTTTGATTAATATAAACAAACAAGAACAAAGTCAGCAACAAACGAACAAAGAAAGAAACAAACAGAAACGCCCAGATCTTGAACTTTTTCAACTGAATGGATTTTGTAACTTATTTGTGAAAATTATGAAAAGATCACATTTTAGAATTTATTTGTAAAGAGCATGACACGCCAGCAAACAAAGATTTAATCTTCTCTTGTTTGTTATCAGAAAAGGAGTGCCGTCCAGCGCTCAAATAAATCAGAATCAATAACGTGATGAAACAGAATATTACTGCTTTTGTAAATAACAAAACGAGACAGAAGCAAAATTTTTGGCCCAATGGCCTCCTTTTTCTTCACTTTCGGTCTGTAGTGCAGACATCCCTTTCTCGAAGAAAGTAAAAACACTAGGAGTGTTTCTGGATGCTAATCTCTCGATGCGTGATCAGATCAATTCAATCATCAGAACTTGCTACTGCCATATCCGATCTCTTGGTAAAGCCCGCCAGTACTTGACTATTCAAGCTGCTAAGACTGTTGCTGTCACACTCACCCGTCTCACCCGTCGGCGTCACCGGGAACAGTGTTGGCCGCTGCACATGATGTCCTCACAAGCTGCCTCCAGCACTCTCGATCTTGGCTAAGTCTGACCACCTCCTGGAGTTTCTTGCCACTGATGTTTGTGATGTTTCTAGCAAGTGATGCAGGTGGCCGTCCTCTGTTTCTCTTTCCTTCCACTTTACCTTGGAGGACAGTGGACATCAAGTCTGTTCTCTCATTACGGATTGCGTGTCCAACATATTTCAGTTTCCTCCGTTGTATGAGTACTAGGAGCTTGCGTGTAGTACCCAACTCATTCAGTATGCTTTCATTTGAGCGCCTATCCGTCCATTTGACCCTCAGCAGTCTTCGGTAAAACCACAGCTCTGCTGCTTCCACTCGTCTTTCATCCTCTTTCTTCATTGTCCATGCCTCGCAGCCGTATAACATCACTGGCCAAACAAGACATTTTAAGAGTTTTATCTTAAGGTCTGCTGTTATGCTGTGGTCTTTCCAAATATTGTTCAATTGAACCATACTGTTCTTGGCCATTCCAATTCTCATCTTTATGTCTTTTGAGCATGTTCCATCGTGTGTCTGTCACACTAGTACTCTCAAAATTAGACTACTGTAATAGTCTACTTGCTGGTCTCCCTCAGGTGAAAATACAGCGTCTGCAGGCTGTACAAAACGCAGCTGCCAGAGTAATCTCTAGATGCAGGAAGACTGAACACATAACTCCCATCTTACGGAATCTGCACTGGCTCCCAGTTCAACAACGCATCAATCACAAACTACTAACTATCACCTACCGTGCACTCAACTCTAGTAGTCCTTCTTATCTTAAAGATCTTCTTTCTGAATATAAACCTGTTCGCAGTCTGAGATCTGCTTCCAAGTCTCTTCTTCATGTTCCTGGGACAAGGGATGTTAAAACCAAAAGATATGGTCAGCGAGAATTTAAATACCTTGCCCCTACTAAGTGGAACATGCTTCCCATGAGCATCAGGGAGAAAAAGACTCATTCATCCTTTAAATCTAGTCTCAAGACACACTTTTTCTAATGTTGTATGGGATTGCTTATTTGAATGTGAATACCTTGAATGCCTTTATGAATGTTGGTGCAAAGGCTGTGTGGAATTGTTTTTGTGCCCCCCCCCCCTCCTCCCCACCGTGCGCCGCGAGCATGCTTTTATAGCATGGAGATTTTTGTTGCGCGATATAAATTTTCATTCATTCATTCATTCATTGAAAGAACAAAAAGGACATCAAATAAGCAGACAAATCAATCCAAATCTCTAAGAGTAACAACAAATGATTGTGTAGAATCAGTTGGATTTAGCAGACTATCAATGTCTCGATATTCAGGTCTACAATGTAAACAGATTATTGTAGTAGTTTATATGAAATGGTCGGTAGTTTTCATGATTTTGTCTGCAGATCACCTCAATGAAACGTAACATTACAATCACGACATAAAAACTTGAACTAGGAGGAAAGACAGACAGACAGACAGAGAGAGAGAATGAGTGAGTGAGTGAGTGAATGGGTGAGGGAATGAGTGAGTGAATGGGTGAGGGAATGAGTGAGTAAGTGAGTAAGTGAGTGAGAGAGAGACACTGAGTGAGAAAGCGAGACAGAGAGAAAGAGAGGGTGAGTGAGTGAGTGAGTGAGTGAGTGAGTGAGTGAGACACGGAGTGATCGAGAGAGAGAGAAAGAGAGAGAGAGAGAGAAGAGAGAGAGAGAGAGAAAGAGAGAGAGAAAGAGAGAGAGAGAAAGAGAGAGAGAGAGAAGCAAAAAGTCAACAAAGAAGAAATGAATAATGCTTAAACAAACAAACAAACTGATAAACAAAGAAGGGCCACGTGCACTATTCGGAGCTGAACAGATCATAAAAAGAAGATTCTTCGCAGTACAATTATTTAATGGATGAGCAGAAAAATAAACAGAAATACATATACATAGGATCAGTATTTATAATGTCCTGCTTTCAGGACCAAAGAGAGAAATAGCCAAGCAAATCTGAGCTTAAAAATAAAGGTTTCAATCATACTGTGTTTTATTTGAATTACCGTTCTTCTGTGATTCATTACAAAACTGGCAGTTCACTGACACGCAGATGACCGTTTTTGTGTGATATTGATGCAAATAACCGTCAGCATGTCAGTATTAAGCCCCGTGGATTTAAATGAGATGTCAGCTTAAATCACACAATTTTGATGTTCTTGTATGCTAAGCGAGCTGTTTAAGATAGTGCAAACTAAAAATGCATATTTAAAGTACAGTCCATCTTTGTCCATGGCGCTATCTCTATTTTGTTCATTGTCAGCGAAGGACAGAGAGACAGAGACAGAGACAGGCAGACAGAGACAGACAGAGACAGAGACAGAGAGACAGAGAAACAGAGAGACATAGACAGAGACAGAGAGACAGAGAGAAAGAGACAGGGAGAGAGAGAGAGGGAGAGAGAGAGAGAGAGAGAGAGAGAGAGAGAGAGACTAAAAACTAAAAATGCATATTTAAAGTAGAGTCCATCTTTTTTCCATATAGCGCATCTCTATTTCGTTCCTTGTCAGCGACAGAGAGAGAGACAGAGAGAGACAGAGCGAGACAGACAGACAGACAGACAGAAATGGAGAGACAAGAGACAGAGAGAAAGAGGCAGGGAGAGAGACAGACAGACCGACCGACCGACAGACCGACAGACAGACAGACAGACAGACAGAGAGACAGAACCAGTTGACATAGTGTAATGGTCAGCACAGAAGACTGAACACAAATATATTGTGAGATTGAATCTTAATGGGTTCTTTCCCGACCTCCATTTTTGTTCTCTTCAGCTGGCTCCTAACGTAGCTTGGATGTGCTCCTGAGCTCATTTGTGAAGATTGGGACTGCTCAGTCGAGATTCACTCCCCTCATAGATATATATCAATGTTAGTGTTGCTCAAAATGTCTGACCAAAACTTCAAAGGTCTCTACATCTTGTGCACGGTTTATGCCCCCCAAAAATCATCGGAAGCATAGAGCACATCGCGCTTGTGCAATTTCTGAATCAATGTGAAACTTTGTCATTGTCGTCACTTTTTCCTCTATGCATTATCATGTGATAGAGTATTGGATCCTATGCCCCATAATGAAACAGTAGGAAAGAAAAGTATAAACTCATTCAGTCTAGAGCTGGGGGAAAAGTTATAAATCATATGTTATTTTCGATATTTTGTAAAGCTGGGGGAAAAGTTATAAATCATATGTTATTTTCGAATTTTTGTAAAGCTGGGGGAAAAGTTATAAATCATATGTTATTTTCGAATTTTTGTAAAGCTGGGGGAAAAATTATAAATCATGTTATTTTCGAATTTTTGTAGAGCTGGGGGAAAAATTATAAATCATGTTATTTTCGAATTTTTGTAAAGCTGGGGGAAAAATTATAAATCATATGTTATTTTTGAATTTTTGTAAAGGATGAAAAATAAATGAGAGCAATAGTAACAGTAACTATAACCTTTATCAAAACATACAAGTGCGATATCGTTTAAGTTATGTACTGAGTTGATACCTCTTTTCTTTTACAACTACGTATTCTCTAAACCTGTTCCACAACTTCATAGACTTTAAAAAAGCATTCGACAGGGTGTGGCATAAGGGTTTGTGGCAGGTGCTAAGAAAGTTTGGCATAGAGGAAGGTCTCGTCCAAACCATCCAGGCGCTGTATAACACTGCCAGCAGCGCAGTTCTCCTCAACAACCAGATAGGGGACTACTTCAAGACCACAGTTGGAGTCCGTCAAGGCTGCCTACTCTCTCCCGTGCTGTTCAATCTCTTCCTGGAGAACATCATGCGTGAAGCCCTCCATGACTTCCACTCCACTGTCTCCATCGGAGGAAGAACCATCAACAACCTGAGGTTCGCAGATGACATCAACCTGATGGGAGGCAGCAACAAAGAACTACAAGACCTGACCATGAGACTGGAAGAAAGTGCAGGTGCACACGGAATGGAAGTGAGCACAGAAAAAAGCAAAGTCCTGGTCAACAGCACAACCAACACCCATGCTGAAATCTACATGAACGGGCAACAGCTTGAAGAAGTGGACGCTTTCAAATACCTTGGAGCCACTAAAGACGGTCGCTCTACAACAGAAATCAAGACCAGACTAGCGATCGCAACAGCAGCAATGGTAAAGCTAAACAAGATCTGGAAGAGCAGAGAGATCGGCTTTCCATCGAAGATGAAGCTGTACAAGTCCCTGGTGCTCCCCATCCTGCTGTATGGATGCGAGAGCTGGACCATGACAGCAGAGACCACCAAGAGAATCCAGACGTTTGAAACTAAATGCTTCAGGCGCTTGCTCGGGATCTCTTGGCAAGATCGGAAGACAAACGACTTTGTGTGGAGCCAAATAACAACACTCGCAGGCCCACAAGAACCCCTCCTGGCAACAGTCAAGAATAGGAAGCTGTCGTGGTTCGGGCATGTCACACGCCACAACTCACTGCCCAAAACGGTCCTCCAGGGTACACTGGGAGGCGGCAGACGAAGGGGACGACAAGCCAAATGCTGGATGGACAACATCAAAGAATGGACCAGGTTGGATGGCCCCACGCTGGTGCGACAGGCGGAGGACAGGACCGGTTGGCGACGGCTGGCTTCAAGAGTGTCTCTCATCTCTCCTCTACGCCCATCACGGGCAGGAGAATGATGATGATGATGATTCTCTAAAAGTTCTGAAGAAACACAAACCTCTGTCCGTACCAATTTGGCTTGCTGCAATCATGTCCTCAAGCCTGCTATCGATTGGTTAAGACCCAGCAAACATTCTCCAATCAAGAAGCCGCTCACCGGAAACTGCGGTCTAATTAAGCGGCAAGACATTTCCGGTTATCGTGCTTCTTCTTTTAAAGAAAAGTAACCCTTCCCTTGGTGTAAACACTTCGAAGGAAGACTTCAAAACGATCGCCCCTGGGGACTGATTAATTGCTTAGAGTTTAGGGGAGAGAGAGAGAGAGAGAGAGAGAGAGAGAGAGAGAGAGAGAGAGAGAGAGAGAGAGAGAGAGAGAGAGAGAGAGAGAGAGAGAGAGAGAGAAAAGAAAAGCAGGAAGGTCAAGACTTGCCTACGTTTTTCTTTTCACAATGTTTTCGCATTGTTTTATAGATTTGTAACCGTGATTATGATATACATGTACATGCTTACTTACTTTGATAAATTTCATGCACAAACAATCTCCTGAAATGGCAAGCTGTGTTTTCCTTTTATAATTTTGCATACATTTTTAACTGGATTCAACAAATTCTGAAGTTAGTTTTATTAACATTAGCAACAATACAAATAATTTACATGCAAAAATATTTTGTGAAAAATGCGACTGATCATATTCAGTGAGCATGTGCTTTGAAATAAAGAGATGTGTCCACTTTTGTTATGATTTCTCTTTCCATTAATGAAAACACCACTGAAGGATGAAATTGTAAACACATAGTGTACCAACAACTCTTGATATGTTGGTATTTGTTTTTGTTTTGCTTAAAAATTAAGTCTGTTACACAATATGGAAATAAATTCAAGGTCTTGTTAATGCAGTGATAAATTTTGAGAAAGTTCATTTATTTGTCAAGAATAAATTTCTTGGTGAATAACTTAAACTTTGTTGAGACAGATCAATACGTGCTATAATCCACCGTCAGAGTCCATTGTTGGCTGAAAATGACACAAAACAAAGAATAATAATATCGAGGAGAAAGCTTACAATCTGTTTTATTGTCTGAATGCTAGAGGGGAGACAAACTGCCCTTTGAGGGTGAGAGTTTACTTATTTAAACCTTTGTGGATAAATCGGATTATTGAAGCTCGAAATGGATTTGTCTGTTATGTTTTATAAAAGATTGATTGATTGCAGATAGCAATAAAACTCTCTCTTTCAGAAAAAGCGATTTCTGTACAAAATTGATGTAATCGCATTGTATTTTGACAAGTATTTATTATGACAGGAATTGCAGATAGAGTTTCTGAACTGTCTATCCATTTCGCCTGTTATATACGAAATAATAGTTGTGAATTCTTTCATCTGTTATCCTGAACAAGCAAATAACTGGAAGTTATTCAATAGTCAGTGGACAATAAGATTAGGTGAGTCCTCAAAAATATCATTAACAATCTTCGTCTTCAAGATTTAAGTTCTATATTGACACCTATTAAAGAAGAATAGAAGTCAAATGGTTTATCACTCGTTGTTATTGGTGGTGGTGGTGGTGGGTGGGGGGGGGGAGTGGGGTGAAGGTGGTGGTGGTGGTGGTGGAGGTGGTGGTGGTGGTGGTGTTTTGTTGGTGGTGTTTTCCTGTTGCATACAGCTTTGAAATACATAAAGAACATTGATACTTATTCACCGATACGTATGCTTCTTCATAACCTCCATTCTGTGCTCCTGTGAGGCATGTTCATTTGACCCCCATCATGAAAGACTACGCAAAAAATATACATACATAGTCCAAACCCTCGTCTCTGCCTCTATCCCTCTCTCTCTCTCTCTCTCTCTCTCTCTCTCTCTCTCTCTCTCTCTCTCTCTCTCTCTCTCTCTCTCTCTCTCTCTCTCTCTCTCTCTCTCCTCCGTTACCACAAATTCTCATCCCACGAGATCTAATCAATACACCATTATTCTGACAAAGCCGGACCTACCTTACTATGGAAACCCTATCCACCATCTTCCCGTCCATAGCTAATCTTGTGGAAGAACGTGATACAAAATCAAGTAGGGCTAGAATGTACAGCAGAGATTGATGGTACTGGTACTGGCAGCGATGATGATAGTAATGGTTATGGTGCTGGCTAGTGGCTGTGGAGATGATAATGTTGGTGGTCGTGGTAAAAGCTTTTGTAGTTACCAGGACTTATCCTAAGCAACAGGTACCATGTACCTGCAACAATGAATGAATGGACGAATGAATGAATGAATCAATCAATCAGTGAATCAATTAATCGATGAATCAGTGAATGAATCAATGAATGAATCAGTCAATTAATCGATGAATCAGTGAATGAATCAATGAATGAATGAATCAATCAATAGTTAGCCAGTCAATCAATTAATCAGTTTGTTAAAGGATTGATAGATGGATCTTCATTCAAGCTGTAATGTATTCATTTAAAGTGTCAAACAACAACCACAAAGCTATTCAATCAATCAATCAATCAATCAATCAATCAATAGTCAGCCAGTCAATCAATTAATCAGTTGATGAAAGCTATTCAATCAATCAATCAATCAATCAATCAATTGTCCATCATTTCAAATCAATCGAGTAAAGAGAACGTATCAATAAAACAGCTTCTTTTCTCTTTCCTTCTTCTTCTTCTTTTCCCTTCTTTTCTTCTTCTTTTCTTCTTCTTCTTCTTCTTTTCTTTTCTCTTCTTCTTCTTCTTCTTCTTCTTCTTCTTCCTTCTTCTCTTCTTCTTCTTCTTCTTCTTCTTCTTCTTCTCTTCTTCTTCTTCTTCTTCTTCTTCTTCTTCTTCTTCTTCTTCTTCTCTTCTTCTTCTTCTTCTTCTTCTCTTCTTTCTTCTTCTTCTTTCTTCTTCTTCTTCTTCTCTACTTTTCTTCTTCTTCTTCTTCTTCTTCTTCTTCTTTTCTCTCTCTTCCTTCTTCTTCTTCTTTCTTCTTCTTCTTCTCTTCTTCTTCTTCTTCTTCTTCTCTTCTTCTTTTCTTCTTCTTCTTCTTCTTCTTCTTCTTTCTTCTTTCTTCTTTCTTCTTCTTCTTCTTCTCTTCTCTTTCTTCTTCTTCTTCTTCTTCTTCTCATTCTTCCTTCTTCTTCTTCTTCATTCTTCTTCTTCTTTCTTCTTTTTCTTCTTCTTCTTCTTCTTCTTCTTCTCTTCTTCTCTTCTTCTTCTTCTTCTCTTCTCTCTTCTTCTTCTTCTTCACTTCTTCTTCTTCTTCTTCTTCTTCTTCTTCTTCTTCTTCTTCTTCTCTTCTTCTTCTTCTTCTTCTTCTTCTCCCTTCTTCTTCTTCTTCTTCTTCTTCCATTCTTCTTTCTTCTCTTCGCATTCTTCTTCTTCTTCTTCTTCTTCTTTGCTTTCTTCTTCTTCTTCCTTCTTCTTCTTCTTCTCTTCTTCTTCTTCTTCTTCTTCTCTTCTTCTTCTTCGCATTCTTCTTCTTTTCTTCTTCTTCTTCTTCGCATTCTTCTTCTTCTTCGCATTCTTCTTCTTCTTCTTCCTTCTTCTTCTTCGCATTCTTCTTCTTCTTCCTTCTTCTTCTTCTTCTTTCTTCTTCCTTCTCTTCTTCTTCTTCTTCTTCTTCTTCTTCTTCTTCTTCTTTCTTCTTCTTCTTCTTCTTCTTCTTCTTCTTCCTTCTTCTTTCTTCTTCATTCTTCTTCTTCTTCTTCTCTTCTTCTTCTCTTCTTCTCTTCTTCTTCTTCTTCTTCTTCTTCTTCTTCTTCTCTTTCTTCTTCTTCTTCTTCTCTTCTTCTTCTTCTTCTCTTTTCTTTCTTCTTCTTCTTCTCTTCTTCTTCCTCTCTACTTCTTCTTCTTCTTCTTTTCTTTTTCTTCTTCTTCTTCTTTCTTCTTCTTCTTCTCTCTCTGTCTGTCTCTCTGTCTCTCTCTGTCTCTCTCTGTCTCTCTCTCTCTGTGTGTCTGTCTCTCTCTGGCTCTCTGTCTGTCTCTCTGTCTCTCTCTGTCACTCTCTGTCTCTGTCTCTCTCTCTGTCTGTCTCTCTCTCTTTGTCTCTCTCTCACCCCCCTTGTCTACAATTTTGTCTCTCTCTGTCTCTCCCCTCCTCTCTCTCTCTCTCTTTCTGTCTCTTTATTCCTTATTCGCTTTCTGTATTTTATTCGTTCCTTTTAATTATCAAGAGATATTTCTGGGTGTTCCTGTAAATTACGTGCTACAAGAATAGCTTGTGAACGGCTTTTCATTACATTATTGCTGCTAAGTGCACTTGTTCCAAGAAGCCACGAAACCTGACGCATGCAGTCTGATTGGCGTCTGTTGTCCGTGTATGGGCTTTATTCTTCCTTGAGAGAGAGAGAAAGAGGGAGGGGGGACAGAGACAGAGAGGGGGGAGGGAGGTTAATAAATTTCTATAAACGAGGAGCTTTATGAATTACAGAAAATAAATGATTGCAAAGGAGAAAAAAACGATAATGAATAAATAGACACGTAAATAAATAAATACACGAATTTGTAATTAAATAACGACATGAATCAATCGAATAAAAAAGGGGGGGGGGGGGGGGGGTAAAAAAAAAACCGGTTTTTTTTCGTTTTTTCTCGCTCCCCTCTCCCTCTTTTCTCTCTCTCTCCTCTTCTCTCTCTCTTCTCCTCTGTGTTTTTTCTCTTTGTCTCCTCCTCTTTTCTCTCTGTTTTTCCCCCTTTCCCCCTCTCTTTCTGTCTCTTTGTCCCGTCCGTTTTTGTCTGTCTGTCTTCTTCTCTCTCTCTTTTAACCCCAAACAAAATAAAAGGAAAAAACCCGAAAAAATAAAAAAAAAAAATAAAAAAAACAATACAATAAAAATAACAAAAAGAAAAAAATAAAAAGGAAAAATAAAAAAAAAAAAGCAAACTCACAAAAAACACAAAAAAACAAATAATTCCAAACAATTTTCACAAAATACAACACATACTCACCAAAATACCAAACCCACATCCAAAAATACCCAAAACACAATCCACACACAAACTCACCAAAAAACTACCCAAACTTTTCACACAAATCACACAACCTCCCAAACACCCACAAACAAAACCACACACTTACACCACACAACACAAAACACACACACCACTTTTCCCCAAAACCCCACCACCACAAACCCCACACACACACACACACCACACACACAAAAACACACAACACACACACCACACACACACACACACCTACACGCAAAAAAAACTTTGGATAATTGTTTGCTTTTTGTGAAGTTGTTTTTTTCTTGGTGTTTCTTCTCTCCAACTTTGCCTTCAGCATGCAGCCGGGGGTGTGTTGTGTGTGTGTGTGGGGTGTGTGTTTGTTGTGTGTGTGTGTGTGTGTGTGTTTGGGTTGTGTGTTTGTTTTTGTGTTTTTGGGTTTTGTTTGTGCGTACGTGTGTTTGGTATGTATGTGCATGTGTTTTGTGTGTGTGTTTTTTGTGTGTGCGTATGTGTATGTTGTACGTATTTTTTTGTGTGTGTTTTTTGGGGTGTACGTGTGTTTTTTGTTTTGGGTGGGGGCGGCGCGCCCGCGTACGTGTATGTGTGTCGTGTGTGGGGGGGGGGGGGGGGGGGGAGGAGGTAGG
This sequence comes from Monoplex corrugatus, assembly GCA_030674185.1. Taxonomy (NCBI): domain Eukaryota; kingdom Metazoa; phylum Mollusca; class Gastropoda; order Littorinimorpha; family Ranellidae; genus Monoplex; species Monoplex corrugatus. The sequence continues at coordinate 23,652 of JAPXFY010003033.1, forward strand.
TTTTATGTG
>JAPXFY010003034.1:0-5000 GCA_030674185.1 Monoplex corrugatus
ACATGAGTACAATGATGGTGTTTGATGAGCAAGGTCTACACAATGATGGTGTTTGATGAGCAAGGTGTACATGAGTACAGTGATGGTGTTTGATGAGCAAGGTCTACATGACTTCAGTGATGGTGTTTGATGAGCAAGGTCTACATGAGTACAATGATGGTGTTTGATGAGCAAGGTCTACATGAGTACAATGATGGTGTATGATGAGCAAGGTCTACACAATGGTGGTGTTTGATGAGCAAGGTCTACATGAGTACAATGATGGTGTTTGATGAGCAAGGCCTATATGAGTACAGTGATGGTGTTTGATGAGCAAGATGTTATCATCAGGTGCCTTGCTGCATGGCATTGGCGATTATGGACTTCCATCTGTGTCTATCTCTTGTTGCCTCAAGCATCTCTTGCACCCTCCCTGTCTTCAGCCACTCTGCAAGTCCGTCTAGTATCTTCGCCCTGGGTCTACCCGGTGCTCTCCTTCCCTCCAGCTTTCCCGTTGTGACCAGGTGTTCTAATTCCCTTTTCCTCATAACATGGCCTATAAATGTTGCCTGCCTTTTACTAATCTTCCCAATGAATGATTTACATGTGTCTGCCTCCATCAAGACTCTCTTGTTTGTTTTCATTGCTGTCCATGGAACTCTCAACATCCTTCTTAGAAACCACATGTCAGCTGCCTCAATCTTGTTCTGGCTTTGCTTGTTGACTGTCCATGCCTCACAACCGTGCAACAGTATTGGTTCTATATAACATTCAAGAACTCTCTTCCTGACGTTAATTGATAGGCATTTGTTGGTAAGAATGCTCTCCGTCTTCTTGAATGTTGTTTTTGCTTGGCCGATTCTGCTGGCTATTTCTGATGTGCATCTGCCATCTGGTGAAATGATGTGTTCCCAGGTATTTAAACTTATCAACCTGTCTCAAGGTTGTGCTGTTTGCTGTTATTTTGCATGAGGGGATTTCATGTTTTTTACTGATCACCATGACTTCAATCTTCCTGCTGTTTACTTCCAACCCCTTACCTTTGCTTTCTATTTCTAGTATATTCACAAGGTCCACATGAGTACAATGATGGTGTTTGATGAGCAAGGTGTACATGAGTACAGTGATGGTGTTTGATGAGCAAGGTCTACATGACTTCAGTGATGGTGTTTGATGAGTAAGGTCTACATGAGTACAGTGATGGTGTTTGATGAGCAAGGTCTACATGACTTCAGTGATGGTGTTTGATGAGCAAGGTCTACATGAGTACAGTGATGGTGTTTGATGAGCAAGGTCTACATGACTTCAGTGATGGTGTTTGATGAGCAAGGTCTACACAATGATGGTGTTTGATGAGCAAGGTCTACATGAGTACAATGATGGTGTTTGATAAGCAAGGTCTACATGATACAATGATGGTGTTTGATGAGCAAGGTCTATTACATGATGGTGTTTGATGAGCAAGGTCTACATGATACAATGATGGTTTTGATGAGCAAGGTTACATGAGTACAGTGATGGTGTTTGATGAGCAAGGTCTACATGAGTACATGATGGTGTTTGATGAGCAAGGTCTACTGACTTCAGTGATGGTGTTTGATGAGCAAGGTCTACATGAGTACAATGATGGTGTTTGATGAGCAAGGTCTACTATGAGTACATGATGGTGTTTGATGAGCAAGGTTACATAGTACAATGATGGGATTTATGAGAAGTTACATGAGTTACATGTGGTGTTTGATGAGCTAGTCTACCATGAAGTACAGTGTAGTGTTTGATGGCAGGTCTTCTCAGCTTCAGTGATGGTGTTTGATGAGCAAGGTCTACATGAGTAACAATGATGGTGTTTGATGAGAAGGTCTACATGAGTTACTAATGATGTGTTTGGATGAGCAAGGTCTAACATGAGTTACAATGATGTGTTTGTGAGCAAGGTGTACATGATACAGTGATGGTGTTTGATGAGCAAGAGTCTACATTGAGTACATTGATGGTGTTGATGAGCAAGGTCTACATGACTTCAGTGATGTGTTTTGATGGCAGTCTCCATTGATGTGTGTTTGATAGAGTCCAGGTCTACATGATACAATGTGGTGTTTGTGAGCATAGGTCTACATGACTACCATGATTGATTTTGTGATGCAAGCCTACTTGATACATATGATTGTTTATGAAAGGTCACAAATGGTTGACACATGGTACATTGATGGTGTTTGATGAGCAAGGTGTCTACACAATGATGGTGTTTGATGAGCAAGGTCTACACATGATGGTGTTTGATGAGCAGGTCTACATGAGTACAATGATGGTGTTTGATGAGCAAGATCTACAACATGATGGTGTTTGATGAGCAAGATCTACATGAGTACAATGATGGTGTTTGATGAGCAAGTCTACAACTTCATGATGTGTTTGATGAGCAAGATCTACACAATGATGTGTTTGATGAGCAAGGTCTACACATGATGCGTTAGAGCAAGGGTACACATGATGGTGTTTGATGAGCAGGTCTACATGAGTACAATGATGGTGTTTGATGAGCAAGGTCTACACAATGATGGTGTTTGATGAGCAAGATCTACAGTACAATGATGGTGTTTGATGAGCAAGGTGACACAGGTGTTGATACAGATCTAACAATGATGGTGTTGATGAGCAAGGTCTACATGAGTACAATGGATGGTGTTTGATGAGCAAGGTCTACACAATGATGGTGTTTGATGAGCAAGATCTACATATACAATGATGGTGTTTGATGAGCAAGGTCTACATGAGTACAATGATGGTGTTTGATGAGAAGACTACACAATGATGGTGTTTGATGAGCAAGTCTACACAATGATGGTGTTGATGACAGGTCTACACAATGATGGTGTTTGATGAGCAAGGTCTACATGACAATGATGGTGTTTGATGAGCAAGGTCTAACATGATTGATGACAGTCCAGATATGATGGTGTTTGATGAGCAAGGTCTACATGAGTACAATGATGTGTTTGATGAGCAAGGTCTACACAATGATGGTGTTTGATGAGCAGGTCTACACAATGATGGTGTTTGATGAGCAAGGTCTACATGAGTACAATGATGGTGTTTGATGAGCAAGGTCTACATGAGTACAATGATGGTGTTTGATGAGCAAGGTCTACATGAGTACAATGATGGTGTTTGATGAGCAAGGTCACTGAGTACATGATGTGTTTGATGAGCAAGGTCTACATGAGTGGTGTTTGATGAGCAAGGTCTACATACAATGATGGTGTTTGATGAGCAAGGTCTACAAAAAATGATGGTGTTTGATGAGCAAGGTCTACATGAAGTACAATGACTGGTGTTTGATGAGCAAGGTCTACATGAGTACAATGATGTGTTTGATGAGCAAGGTCTACACAATGATGGTGTTTGATGAGCAAGGTCTAACATGATGGTGTTTGATGAGCAAGGTCTACTGAGTCAATGATGGTGTTTGATGAGCAAGGTCTACACAATGATGGTGTTTGATGAGCAAGGTCTACTATCAATGATGGTGTTTGATGAGCAAGGTCTACACAATGATGGTGTTTGATGAGCAAGGTCTACATGAGTACAATGATGGTGTTTGATGAGCAAGATCTACATGAGTACAATGATGGTGTATGATGAGCAAGTTCTACACAATGGTGGTGTTTGATGAGCAAGGTCTGCATAAGTACAATGATGGTGTATGATGAGCAAGTTCTACACAATGGTGGTGTTTGATGAGCAAGGTCTACATGAGTACAATGATGGTATTTGATGAGCAAGGTCTGCATGAGTACAATGATGGTGTTTGATGAGCAGGGTCTACATGAGTACAATGATGGTGTATGATGAGCAAGTTCTACACAATGGTGGTGTTTGATGAGCAAGGTCTGCACAATGATGGTGTTTGATGAGCAAGGTCTGCATGAGTACAATGATGGTGTTTGATGAGCAGGGTCTACATGAGTACAATGATGGTGTATGATGAGCAAGTTCTACACAATGGTGGTGTTTGATGAGCAAGGTCTACATGAGTACAATGATGGTATTTGATGAGCAAGGTCTGCATGAGTACAATGATGGTGTTTGATGAGCAAGGTCTACATGAGTACAATGATGGTGTATGATGAGCAAGTTCTACACAATGGTGGTGTTTGATGAGCAAGGTCTGCACAATGATGGTGTTTGATGAGCAAGGTCTACATGAGTACAATGATGGTGTTTGATGAGCAAGGTCTGCACAATGATGGTGTTTGATGAGCAAGGTCTACATGAGTACGATGATGGTATTTGATGAGCAAGGTCTATATGAATACAGTGATGGTGTTTGATGAGCAAGGTCTACATGAGTACAATGATGGTGTTTGATGAGGAAAGTCGACACAATGATGGTGTTTGATGAGCAAGGTGGGTTTGAACCTGAACTAAGATCCTTCAGCCGTCTGATACCGCATCTACTTGGCCAACGCTGCTGCACACATCTTTGGATTTTTTCCTTTTTCTTTTTCTTTTGTGAGGGTGGAACAGAGGCAGAGGGATTGATGGAGGGGCTGGACGTGTGTGTGAGAGAGGGTTGGGGTGTGAGGGAGTGTGTGAGGCGGTGGATTGAGCTGGGATGGATAGCGGTGGGAGATGAGGGGTTGGGGTGTGAGGGGGTGTGTGAGGCAGTGGATTGAGCTGGGATGGATAGAGGTGGGAGATGAGGGGTTGGGGTGTGAGGGAGTGTGTGAGGCGGTGGATTGAGCTGGGATGGATAGCGGTGGGAGATGTTGGGGTGTGAGGGAGTGTGTGAGGCGGTAGATTGAGATGGGATGGATAGAGGTGTGAGATGTGGGGTTGGGGTGTGAGGGAGTGTGTGAGGCGGTAGATTGAGATGGGATGGATAGAGGTGGGAGATGTGGGGTTGGGGTGTGAGGGAGTGTGTGAGGCGGTAGATTGAGATGGGATGGATAGAGGTGTGAGATGAGGGGTTGGGGTGGAGGGAGTGTGTGAGGCGGTAGATTGAGATGGGATGGATAGAG
>JAPXFY010003034.1:10000-23657 GCA_030674185.1 Monoplex corrugatus
TTGTTGATTTTGGTTTACATCTAATACTTCAATAACTGGCATAGCACACGGGGACACTGTAACGTGAGTGACCTACTCATTTATATTTTTCACAGTGCACTCAAAAATAAGCGTATTTCAATCATTTTCACACACATGTACAATGCAAGAACAGCATCATTCTCACAAGCTTTTATTTCCCAACAGCCAAATACAGAGGAGTTGTGCAAATGTTTTCTCCAAAGGTAACTGGGTTACATGGGACACAAACAAGAATGCATAAAAAACAAAAAACAAGTTTTGTCCTTCTATGTCTTTTAGTTGAAAGTGAAAGCCAGGTGTCTTCCAGGCACAAGACTTGTCACAGTTGGTGGTGGCACAATGTCTTTGATTTGGGATGTGGGATGTGGCCTGGTCTTCCCAAACGAAGACACTGTCCCTCTTGACCAAGTAGTGAAGCGGGCAATCACTGCCCTCCTCCATGTCAACAACCTTTAGAACCTGACAAAAAGACATAACAAAAAAAGTCAGAAGTGAGTCATGTTTTTCTTTTACCGGTAGATGTAAAATGTCTTTATCAGATCAGTGTCCCTTGAAACAGAGCTACCAAAGGATTTATGACAATAGAAGACAAAGTTAAACTTAGTATCTAAGCTCAAGTTAAAACTACAAAATGGACCATGCACAAGCACTCTTTAGATCATTATCAGACACAACAGGCTTTTTGCAGTAACTGGCGTATCATAGGACAGCAGACAACAAAGCTTGAGGCACAGTGCCTTTTGTACTTAAGTGGTATTGAGCCAGAAATAAAAATATCAGCAACACTATTTGGTGAATAATCATCTAAAATCACTTTCCTTACCTTCAAACTCCGAAGATTGTTCACAAACCCTCTGAACAGGCGATATTGCTGATACAAACAGCGAATCGACGATCGACAATGTTTGTGGTAACTGCGTTTCTGATTACACAAACATGGGACACGTCGCGGTTTTTGTGTCCCCATGACCCACAGAGTTGCGCATTTTCACAGGAAACGTCATCAATCAGTGCGTAAGAGCAAAGGTCACTTACACTAAAGTGTTTGAAGTGAACTTTCGAAGCGTGTGGTGGAAAACGGTCTTAGAAGTTTTGAGGTAACTGTCGTTTCATTTGGGACACTGTGAAAAATATCCGTTCCAATTCAAGTAGGAATGCAAACAAAATCGTTCTGAAAATTTAATCACTTCCAACACACTGTGAAACAAACTTGGATGCTGTGTGCACGGGATACGCCATGTAACGCGGTTACTGTAATTTTTGTTGTCCGAATTAAAAAGCCAGAGTAAAAATTAGTGACATAAGTACGTTAATTTAGTTAAATGATTGACATACTATGTTGAAAACACACTTTTGAAAAAGTCAGGTTCGCCATGTCATAAAATCAGACGCCATTTTGACCACTATTTTTGCATTTTGTTTTCATTTTCTCTAAAAATGTTCGCACTACAATATCAACCTTGCTCATGCTGTTTCTTTATTATTTCGCCAAGACAATCACATTCATTTCACTCGTGACCACTAGCAAAGAATGACAGACAAAATAAATCACTGATTGATTGGTAGATTTGAATGTTGAATTCTGCAGTACAGTATTATCAGACAAAACAAATCACATATTGATTGGTAGATTTGAATGTTGAATTGTGCAGTACTATCAAAGTAAATTATTTATTGATTGGTAGATTTGAATGTTGAATTGTGCAGTACAATACTATCAGACAAAACAAATCACTTATTGATTGGTAGATTTGAATGTTGAATTGTGCAGTACACTACTATGAGACAAAAAAAATCACTGATTGATTGGTAGATTTGAATGTTGAATTGTGCATTACTATCAAAACAAATCACTTATTGATTGGTAGATTTGAATGTTGAATTGTGCAGTACAGTATTATCAGACAAAACAAATCACTGATTGGTAGATTTGAATGTTGAATTGTGCAGTACAAATTACAATACTATCAGACAAAACAAATCACTTATTGATTGGTAGATTTGAATGTTGAATTGTGCATTACTATCAAAGTAAATTATTGATTGATTGGTAGATTTGAATGTTGAATTGTGCAGTACAATACTATCAGACAAAACAAATCACTGATTGATTGGTAGATTTGAATGTTGAATTGTGCAGTACAATACTATCAGACAAAACAAATCACTGATTGATTGGTAGATTTGAATGTTGAATTGTGCAGTACAATACTATCAGACAAAACAAATCACTTATTGATTGGTAGATTTGAATGTTGAATTGTGCAGTACAGTACTATCAGACAAAACAAATCACTGATTGATTGGTAGATTTGAATGTTGAATTGTGCAGTACAATACTATCAGACAAAACAAATCACTTATTGATTGGTAGATTTGAATGTTGAATTGTGCAGTACAGTACTATCAGACAAAACAAATCACTGATTGATTGCTAGATTTGAATGTTGAATTGTGCATTACTATCAAAACAAATCACTTATTGATTGGTAGATTTGAATGTTGAATTGTGCAGTACAGTATTATCAGACAAAACAAATCACTGATTGGTAGATTTGAATGTTGAATTGTGCAGTACAAACTACAATACTATCAGACAAAACAAATCACTTATTGATTGGTAGATTTGAATGTTGAATTGTGCATTACTATCAAAGTAAATTATTGATTGATTGGTAGATTTGAATGTTGAATTGTGCAGTACAATACTATCAGACAAAACAAATCACTGATTGATTGGTAGATTTGAATGTTGAATTGTGCAGTACAATACTATCAGACAAAACAAATCACTGATTGATTGGTAGATTTGAATGTTGAATTGTGCAGTACAATACTATCAGACAAAACAAATCACTTATTGATTGGTAGATTTGAATGTTGAATTGTGCAGTACAGTACTATCAGACAAAACAAATCACTGATTGATTGGTAGATTTGAATGTTGAATTGTGCAGTACAATACTATCAGACAAAACAAATCACTTATTGATTGGTAGATTTGAATGTTGAATTGTGCAGTACAGTACTATCAGACAAAACAAATCACTGATTGATTGCTAGATTTGAATGTTGAATTGTGCATTACTATCAAAACAAATCACTTATTGATTGGTAGATTTGAATGTTGAATTGTGCAGTACAGTATTATCAGACAAAACAAATCACTGATTGATTGGTAGATTTGAATGTTGAATTGTGCAGTACAATACTATCAGACAAAACAAATCACTTATTGATTGGTAGATTTGAATGTTGAATTGTGCATTACTATCAAAGTAAATTATTTATTGATTGGTAGATTTGAATGTTGAATTGTGCAGTACAATACTATCAGACAAAACAAATCACATTGATTGGTAGATTTGAATGTTGAATTGTGCAGTACAATACTATCAGACAAAACAAATCACTGATTGATTGGTAGATTTGAATGTTGAATTGTGCAGTACAATACTATCAGACAAAACAAATCACTGATTGATTGGTAGATTTGAATGTTGAATTGTGCAGTACAATACTATCAGACAAAATAAATCGCTGATTGATTGGTAGATTTGAATGTTGAATTGTGCAGTACAATACTATCAGACAAAACAAATCACTGATTGATTGGTAGATTTGAATGTTGAATTGTGCAGTACAATACTATCAGACAAAACAAATCACTTATTGATTGGTAGATTTGAATGTTGAATTGTGCAGTACAGTACTATCAGACAAAACAAATCACTTATTGATTGGTAGATTTGAATGTTGAATTGTGCAGTACAATACTATCAGACAAAACAAATCACTGATTGATTGGTAGATTTGAATGTTGAATTGTGCAGTCAACAATGGTTTGTTTCATTTTGTCCTTCCAACACACCTGTAAACCCGTGGAAACAGGTGGCCATGACAACAGGACATGAAGGAGCACAGTGTGGGAAGTTGTTCACATTACTGTGTCAGTCAGACTGGGGATGTTAATGACGATGCTGTGCTGTTGTTTTATGGATTTAAACTGTGTGACAGGGTTGTACCCTGTGCTTTCTTTAATAAGGTATCTGGTGTCTACCAGACTCAAGAGATACAGTGACCTGTGGTGTTGGGTCATAAAAGGTGAGCTACACCCTTAATGATGCAGCCACAAAGTGGAGGAGACTCAAATGTGAGGTCCAGTGAGCCCAGGAAACCTATGGCATGCTCTGATTTGGGTAGGTAAAAAAAAATCCTTAAGTGCCCTTTTGTTTTGTCTTTTTTGTTTTGACTGATTTTAGTTGGAAACCATGACCTTGCTTGACTTTAAATGCTGTAACTGTTCATGTGCAACATGAAGTGATAAAGGAGAAGTGGTGAGTAGAGGGGGGAGAGGAGTGTTGTGTTGTGTTGTGTGTGTCTGGTGTTGTGTGTGTGTTTGTGTTTGTTTGTGTGTTGTGTTGTTGTGTGTGTGTGTTGTGTGTTGTGTTTTTGTGTGTGTGTTTTGTGTTGTGTGTGTGTGTGTGTGTTTGTGTGTGTGTTTCTGTGTGGTGTGTTTGTGTGTTGTTTGTGTGTGTGTGTTTGTGGTGTGTGTGTTTCTGTGTGGTGTTTCGTGTGTGTGTGTGTGTGTGTGTGTTGTGTTGTGTGTGTTGTGTTGTGTTGTTTGTGGTGTGTGTTTGTGTGTGTGTGTGTGTGTAACAGACCTGATGTGCAAGTTGTAGGAGTGTGCTGAACACAGCTGGAAACCTGTAGACAGGTATGAGTGTCCCCATTTTCAGTTTCATTGGATCAAAAATAAATGAGAAAAGTATCACAGTTTTTTTTGTCTCCACAGAATATCAGAAAATCACATCTGTGTTTGTGATACGTGTATGGATTTAGAAGAGATTGTTTTAATTGTGCAAAATATATACCACCGTATGTTTTGGTCTCGCATAGTTTGCAGTATTTCTTTTTCAGAAGTAGCAGTTAACGATGATTGGCACCGCTCAGCTGTTGTGAAGTGACTTGTCATCTGCGCAGTCTTCTCTGGTGAGTGGCTTCACAGTGACCAGTCATGTCTAGCTCCTGTGGTCTTCTTGGTACTTTGACTGAATGACCCACTTTCTACCGCTCAGCCGCTGTGAAGAGACTTAAGTCATCTGTGCAGTCTTCTTGGGTGAGTGGCCTTACAGCACCTTGTCATTGCTAACTCGTATGGTCTTCTCGGTACTTTGACGTAATCCCCATTTGCCCACCCCCTGGCTGTGAATAGTATCCCCACTTTGACGTAATCCCCATTTACCTTCCCCCCCCAGCTGTGAATATTATCCCCACTGTGACGTAATCCCCATTTACCCACCCGCTGGCTGTGAATAGTATCCCCACTTTCTAGAAAGTATTGATTGGTAGATTTGAATGTTGGCTTTCGATCGGGTAAGACATGAAGAATTGATCACGAACTAGAAAGACTGAATATTGATGGAAAAGATCTACAGAATAATCAGAAATATGTATTGGGAACAAACAGCTGCAATGAGAATAAAATACGATATAAGCTCTTTCCAAAACATCAAAAGAGGAGTCAGACAGGGTTGTGTTTTGTCACCAGATCTGTTTTCACTTTACAGCGAAAACATGAGAAACCTAGAAAAAGACCCTGGATTAAAGGTTGGAGGAAAAATACATTTGATACGCAGATGACACCATGCTAATTGCAGAAAATGAAAGGGACCTACAAAACCTTGTGAATATACTAGAAATAGAAAGCAAAGTTAAGAGGTTGGAACTAAACAGCAGGAAGACTGAAGTCATGGTGATCAGTAAAAAACATGAAATACCCTCATGCAAAATAACAGCAAACGGCACAACTTTGAGACAGGTTGATAAGTTAAATACCTGGGAACGATCATTTCACCGGGGTTTGCCCTTTGGGCCCCCGTCTCATTGGGTCCCCGTCTCATTGGGCCCCCGTCTCATTGGGCCCACACACTTTTCTGTAGTAATAAGAAAACGTGTCATTGGGCCCCCGTCCCTTTGAGCCCCCATCTCTTTGAGCCCCCGTATCATTGGGTCCCCGTCTCATTGGGCCCCCGTCTCATTGGGCCCCCACACTTTTCTGTAGTAATAAAGAAAACGTGTCATTGGGCCCCGTCTCTTTGGGCCCTCAGCATAATAAACAGGATAATTATGTTCCCTGCTGCTGCAAATTGTGTGTGTGTGTGTGTGTGTGTGTGTGTGTGTGTGTGTGATTGATTAAAAATGTGTGGAATAGCACCCAGAGAAAACTGCTAGGCAATTTTATTAAAACTTATGTTTAGTAGAGGCCCAAAATGTCGCATCGACCCAAAATGTCGCACCAACTCAAAATGACCACATTTGTGCATTCCAGCTACCATATAGTTAGAGTTTTGAGTATAGGTAAAACTCCATAAACAATGTGCGTTTTGCGTGTGAGCTTGAAACGAGCCCGTCAGTCTGTCAGTATGTATGAATGTAGATGTATGTATGTGTATATGCGTGTGCGGACGTTCCGCCGATGGACGTTTCGCCGTCGGATGTTTCGGAGTCGGACGTTTTGCCGACCGGACGTTTAGCCAACGGATGTTTCGCCGACGGATGTTTCGTCGACCGGACGTTTCGCAGACAGACTTTTCGACGCATTATGCATGGGCAACATATAAAAGTATATAACATATAACAATATAAAACATTCTCATCATCTTGTGACATGACATACTCCAAGTTTAATATAAACACAATATAAAAGTATATACCACACTTACAACACTTCTGTTCACTTTGATTGTGTCACAGATTATGCGCAACAGCTTTGAGAAATACTAAAACATCATCCTGTGCGTACCTTGCAACAAGCGCTTGCAGTCGTGTGTTGACTACTTCGTACTGCTTGTTTTTTCGCATCCTGACGCCCATGGCATGCTGTTCTATCATAAGCTCGGTGCTTGCCTGCTCCTTGCGTAACTTGCTGACAAGCCTGCCAAGTGTTGGGTGCGTGACAGACATTCGCTGATCAAAGGCACGGTGCCAGCCTTCGACCGAGTTATTAGTCCTGGGCAGGTTGTCTTCCACACGATTGTAGACGTTCCACATGGCGACGTCGAATTTTGGGCGTCGACGGCGTCCTCGCTGCACAATGCCCAGCCATGTACTTTCAATGTAGGCGAGGAAGTCTGAAATCGTCTCGTCAGTGTCGGCATCCAGCGAATCCATGAGCTGTTGAAACGCCTCGATGACGTCGTCAGGAGGCACGAAAGCCAAGGCCTGAATGGTCTTGATGAGAAGAGAGTTCTCTGGCTCCAAGTACCAATCTTGTAGTCCAAGCGACTGGAGGTTTCTCCAAAGACATTGGCCAAAGTGAAAAAAGCACCCGTGCACGGCTGTGGTTGGGAAGTGTTCACTGATGCTGTTTAATGCGGCTCGTTCAAAATCTATTGTGATGGTCTCTGGGTTGAGATCTCTCTGACCCTTCAGGTAAGTAAAGATCGCGTCATACGTGGCCCTGTTTTTGTTTTGTGTCACACAGTAAACAAGAGGCAGAGTGTGAGTATCCTCAACAAGAACATGGATGGTGTAAAGTTGTGTTGCTATCGGAGCGCTGTCAAATGTTCCATCACAAAACCAGTGGGCGTTACGTGCTAAAACGTCAAGATTGGATGGAGTGGTTAGAATAACGATATCGTCCGTCTGAAACGCTAAAAATTGTTCTCCTCTCGTTGTAAGCTTCAGCTCCTCGCTGATGATGTCGCTATCTGGAGCTTTCCGTTTTCTTCGGATCATCCTTGCCAAAGTCTCCTTTTTTGGAAGAGAACCTGCGGCGGCGAGCGGAAATTCTGCTGTGCAGTTGTTGATTATCGAACTTGTGGCTTCTTCAGACTGCTCTGCGCGCTGTTTTATATCACCAACCGCTTTCAAAGCCAGGCAACGGGCTGCACTTGGCGGATGGGAATGGGTGGATGGACGGCCTTCCAGAACGTCGTTTACTGTCTTTAACCTTCCTTTGCACTCTCCTCGTTTCTCGCATCGCCAGAAAATTGTGACGTTGTCGGCTTTGGTGCGGTCCATGACATAGGCGTAGCCTTCGTGCAACAGCTTTCGCTTATTCCTCTTTGTAAAAGTGAATTCCATCTGAAATGCACCAGATGCACTAGATAAGTTCCAAAGTTTAACGTGATGTTACTAATATGCTCCAGTCAAAACTGCCCTTTTAATTACAGATCCAATCTGGTCCACAAAAGTGTACCAAATAAATAAGATATTTTTTAATTTTTTTCTAAAATAGGCCTAAATCAGAAACTTGTGTTCATCTATATATTTTTGGTTTTGTGGTACAACTGTACAACGAGCTGAAAGCATTAAACGTTTACTTACTTCTCAGAGAGAGAGAGAGAGAGATGCAGATAGTGACATTAAACGTTTACTTACCACTCCCTCTCTCTCTCTCCCTCTCTCTCTCTCTCTCTCTCTCTCCCTCTCTCTCTCTCTCCCTCTCTCTCCCTTTCTCTCTCCCTCTCTCTCCCTTTCTCTCTCCCTCTCTCTCCCTCTCTCTCCCTCTCTCTCTCTCCCTCTCTCTCCCTTTCTCTCTCCCTCTCTCTCCCTCTCTCTCCCTCTCTCTCTCCCTCTCTCTCTCTCAACGTTTACTTACTTCTCAGAATCTTGCACATGAATGAAGGAAGCACTATCTCGAGGGAACGTGAGACAGATGACAAACAGAAATACTGTCCAGGTGGAAGGTGAACGTGAGAACTGGCAGAGAAATACTGGGATTGTTACACGGTTTGAACGGTTCACATGAGGAGGGAAAGTGAGAGAGAGTTCACTGATACATTGATACAATGGCGAGAGAAATGTGTGAGCTCAGAATTTTGTAAAGGGGCGTCGCACACTTGACGCTAAAGGTCCCGCGCCGAAATGTTCGTCGACGAAACGCCCGTCGGCTAAAGGTCCCGCGCCGAAATGTTCGTCGACGAAACGTCCGTCGGCTAAAGGTCCCGCGCCGAAATGTTCGTCGACGAAACGTACGTCGGCTAAAGGTCCGTCAGCTAAAGGTCCGGTCGGCAAAACGTCCGGCTCCGAAACGACTGTCGGCGAAACGTCCGCCGTCGAAAAGTCCGGATACCTGTATATGTATGTATGTATGTATGTATGCATTGATCATTTTGGCCTATTTAGCTGTCAAACAGTGAAATAGACCTAACTGACCACTGGTCGGGCATATGCATCAATACATTTTGGACCGGCCTGGTGCGACATTTTCGGCCTTGTAACGGAGGCCCAAAATGTCCACCGGACCACAGTTGCATATTCCAGGCTACCGTATAGTCTGTGAATGTATGTGATCAAAAATGTGTGGAACAGCGCTCAGAGGAAATTGCTAGCCGATGTTTTCATTTTTGTTTTCAAGTTAGTGCGACATTTTGGGCAGGTGCGACATTTTGGGCTTGCTCTACGTAGAGGCCCAAATGTCGCACCGGCCCAAATTGTCGCAACAACGATCGGGGATCGGGAATAGAGACCTAAAATGTCGTGATAATGTATATGCTTGTCTCTGTCTTAGTCTCTCTATGCACTACTTAGCAGTAAACCAGTGAAATAAACCAAATTGAAACTGAAAAGTGACAATGACCATTGTACATAACATCATAAATTATTCACGTGAAGTCCTACTACACTAGACAGCGGTGAAGTCCTACTACACTAGACAGCGGTCCAGAATGACATCTGGAGCTGGTGCGACGTTTTGGGCCTTTATCCCCGATCCAAAACGTCGTTGCGACATTTTGGGTCAGTGCAACATTTTGGGGGCACAATGAGACGGGGGCCCAAAGAGATGGGGGCCCAAAGAAACGGGGGCTCAAAGAGACGGGGGCTCAAAGAGACGGGGGCTCAAAGACACGGAGACCCAAAGAGACGGGGGCCCAATGAGATGGGGGCTCAAAGACACGGGGACCCAAAGAGACGGGGGCCCAATGAGATGGGGGCCCAATGAGACGGGGGCTCAAAGACATCATCCCATTTCACCAGACGGCAGATGCACATCAGAAATAGCCAGCAGAATCGGCCAAGCCAAAACAACATTCAGGAAGATGAAAAATGTTCTTACCAACAAATGCCTATCAATTAACATCAGGAAGAGAGTTCTTGAATGTTATATAGAACCAATACTGTTGTACGGTTGCGAGGCATGGACAGTCAATAAGCAAAGCCAGAACAAGACTGAGGCAGCTGAGATGTGGTTTCTAAGAAGACTGTTGAGAGTTCCATGGACAGCAAAGAAAACAAACAGGACAGTCTTGATGGAGGCAGACACAACAAGATCATTCATAAGGAAGATTAGGAAAAGACAGGCAACATTTATAGGCCATTTTATGAGGAAAGGGGAATTGGAGCACCTGGTCACAACGGGAAAGCTGGAGGGAAAGAGAGCACCGGGTGGATAAGAGTCGGGAGTGACATTACTAGCACTGGCGATCGTAAAAACGAAAGTACTGCTGCTCCTGGTGTGTTGTAAAGTGTACTAAACAAGAAAATATATTGTGTTGTGGGGTTTTCTGGGCTGGATGAAGAGATATGAATTTCACCTCTTTATTTACACTTTGGCACTGAAAGGGTTAATAATAATAATAACTGGACTGAATGATGTTGATAGTGGTGATAGGAGCAGTGTGTGTGAGTGACCAGGATCAGTGACATTAACAACAACAACAATAATAACTGGACTGAATGATGTTGATAGTGGTGATGGGAGCAGTGTGTGTGAGTGACCAGGATCAGTGACATTAACAACAACAATAATAAGTGGACTGAATGATGTTGATAGTGGTGATGGGAGCAGTGTGTGTGAGTGACCAGGTTCAGTGACATTAACAACAATAATAATAAGTGGACTGAATGATGTTGATAGTGGTGATGGGAGCAGTGTGTGTGAGTGACCAGGATCAGTGACATTAACAACAACAATAATAAGTGGACAGAATGATGTTGATAGTGGTGATGGGAGCAGTGTGTGTGAGTGACCAGGATCAGTAACATTAACAACAACAATAATAATAAGTGGACTGAATGATGTTGATAGTGGTGATGGGAGCAGTGTGTGGAGTGACCAGGATCAGTAACATTAACAACAACAATAATAAGTGGACTGAATGATGTTGATAGTGGTGATGGGAGCAGTGTGTGTGAGTGACCAGGATCAGTAACATTAACAACAACAATAATAAGTGGACTGAATGATGTTGATAGTGGTGATGGGAGCAGTGTGTGTGAGTGACCAGGTTCAGTGACATTAACAACAATAATAATAAGTGGACTGAATGATGTTGATAGTGGTGATGGGAGCAGTGTGTGTGAATGACCAGGATCAGTAACATTAACAACAATAATAATAACTGGACTGAATGATGTTGATAGTGGTGATGGGAGCAGTGTGTGTGAGTGACCAGGTTCAGTGACATTAACAACAACAACAATAATAATAAGTGGACTGAATGATGTTGATAGTGGTGATGGGAGCAGTGTGTGTGAGTGACCAGGATCAGTGACATTAACAACAACAATAATAACTGGACTGAATGATGTTGATAGTGGTGATGGGAGCAGTGTGTGTGAGTGACCAGGTTCAGTGACATTAACAACAATAATAATAACTGGACTGAATGATGTTGATAGTGGTGATGGGAGCAGTGTGTGTGAGTGACCAGGATCAGTGACATTAAAGCACCATGCTCCACAGGCCGTTGGGAGAAGATAGCAGCAGCACTTGATGTGAATGTTTTGGTTTAGGTAGGGTTTTTTTTATTTGGCAGTTTCTCTTATTTATTTTTTTAATTTTTATACCGTTTTGTTTGTATCCTGGGAGGATGCCAGGGGCTCTGTCAGTATAAATAGTATCCCCACCTTGTGAAACTTTTGTGCTAGAAATGTCCTCTTTTCTGTCACTCTCTTTGTTTCTGCTTTCTTCCTTTGCTTTCTGTCATTTCTTCCTGTCATTTTCTGCCTTGCTGGTCCATTCATGTGTCATGTGTCTGTGTTTGATAATTCATGTGTCTGTTTGATAATTCATGTGTCTGTTTGATAATTCATGTGTCTGTGTTTGATAATTCATGTGTCTGTGTTTGATAAAGTTTTACATACTTTCTCTTAGTATTGATCATGGGCTACATGTGGTAAGTGCATTTTTTGGCTCTAGGGAAATGGTGATATGCAGGTAGAATTTTAGGTAATTTAGATCCGGTTTTATATATATTTTAGTGTCCTCAGTTGTGTTTGAATTTGTATTCAGATATGGTTTTTTTATGAATCCTCTTTGTGATAACTTGGAGTGGTCAGTGTCTGGGCATTTCCTTAGATTATGTGCATTGATATGTGTACTTAATTTTCTTTGCCTTTTTTCCTGTTGAAGTTTTGTGCATGATTTGGAAAGTTACAGCCCTGATATAGCTCTGCGCTGTCGGCTGGGCTTTTAACAAAAATAACAAGAACAAAAATGATGTGAACATCAGGTATGAGTGGCAAGGATCAGTGACAGTAAAGCACCATGGACGACGGGCCAACGGAGAAGATAGCGGCAACACTTGACGTGAATGTTTTTCATTTTAGGTAAGTTTCTGATCAGGCAAGGTTTCTTTTATGTTTCTGTTAGTTTTGTAGCATTTTGTTTGTATATCGTTGTCTCCTGTCTTGCAGTGTTTGGGGAGAGAAAGTGTAGGATTAGGTGTCTGTTGAGGCAAGGACTGGATCTGTTGTCTTTAAGTATGTCATTTTGTGTTTATTGTGTACTGTTGTTTTTTGGCATTTTCGTAAAGTTTCCATTTGTAATTATTGGAATAGATAATAGGAATGTCACCTTATTAATTCACTTACCTGATTTTGATATTATTGATGTGTGAATCATCATCATCATCATTTGTCTTGCCGCATGGCGTTGGTGATCATGGACTTCCTTCTGTCTCTTGTTGCCTCAAGCATCTCTTCCACCCTCCCTGTCCCCAGCCACTCCGCAAGTCCGTCTAGTATCTTCTCCATGGGTCTACCCGGTGCTCTCTTTCCCTCCAGCTTTCCTGTTGTGACCAGGTGCTCCAATTCCCCTTTCCTCATAAAAATGCCTATAAATGTTGCCCGTCTTTTCCTAATCTTCCTTATGAATGATTTTCGTGTGTCTGCCTCCATCAAGACTGTCCTGTTTGTTTTCTTTGCTGTCCATGGAACTCTCAACAGTCTTCTTAGAAACCACATCCCGGCTGCTTCAATCTTGTTCTGGCTGTGCTTGTTGACTGTCCATGCCTCGCAACCGTACAACAGTATTGGTTCTATATAACATTCAAGAACTCTCTTCCTGATGTTAATTGATAGGCATTTGTTGATAAGAATACTTTTCATCTTCTTCAATGTTGTTTTTGCTTGGCTGATTCTGCTGGCTATTTCTGATAAGCAACTGCCATCTGGTGAAATAATCGTTCCCAGGTATTTAAAGTTATCAACCTGTCTCAAAGTTGTGCCATTTGCTGTTATTTTGTATGAGGGGATTTCATTTTTTTTACTGATCACCATGACTTCAGTCTTCCTGCTGTTTAGTTTCAACCCCTTACCTTTGCTTTCTATTTCTGGTATATTCACAAGGTTTTGTAGGTGCCTTTCATTTTCTGCAATTAGCATGGTGTCATCTGCGTATCGAATG